>JAUJYS010000317.1:0-25317 GCA_033995665.1 Melogona broelemanni | reverse complement strand
CCTCTAGTTTGCAAATCATGAATATACAATTCATCCTATCGAGTGTTTGTAATTTAAGATTTTTACGATAAAAATAAAACGTTATCACAAGAAGTTGCTATTTATTATCTCCACTTATCGAAGATGAAATATCCTTTACTGGAATTATGTTTGTTGAACATTTCAGAATGAGGTTATAAAAGATTTTCTTTCTCAATTTAAAAAAAAAATGTTCTTCTTTATTCAAAACTAATGCTTATTTCAGGCCCGTTTGTTAATAATGGTCGTGGTAGCCCAGGAGATTGATCGACTGCCTGTAGCGCGATGGTCACGAGATCGATTCCCGGTTCCGACTCTCTTTTATTCGATCACGGGACATTGGTAAAAATGTGGCCTTCCATATAATGCTCTAGCGTTTAGAGGGAGTATATAAACTCTTGCAGAGCTATGGTGTTCATCAGTGCAAAAAAAAAAGTCATTTGGCGAGCATAAATCCCCGGTCTGATATTGAGTTTTTATATTTACTTGTACATCACTTGTTTTAGCTACCACGATGAAGTCGCAAACTAAATATTTTTTTATATTTAATTTTTTAAACGACCTCAAACATACAACTCACTGCATTCGAAATTAATTAATTCCTATAAACGTCTGCTATACAGTCCTCATCTGACTGGAATCAGCTCCACACTCATTTTTAGGCAACACAATACAAACAAAACCATATTTCCATTCGCCAAATAGAATATTTAAAAATAGCATATTAATCGAAATTTTATCCTCGGCTCCAATCTCCGATACTTGCAACCCGGCCCTGCGCAATACAACCTGGACACTTGCCCCTGGCGTCTCCCCTTCGCTAGACCACCATTGCATGTGGCGTCACGCGAGACCTACGGTCGCTCCTGTATACTGCGCTGGTGGCGCGCGCGTGCAATCCTGGAAATTGGAATTGATATCGGTCCATCATCCAATCAGCCAAGGCTGAGAGTGGCGCGTAGACGCCCGTGTGTATAATACGGCGTGGCACCAGCATTTTCACCGCGGTGGGCTCTCTCTTACGTGGCTCCCTCTTACGTGGGAAACATTCGTTTCTTGGGCTGGCCGAGCTTGAGGCGGCAAGACGGTGGCTCAGTGAGTATGGTCACATTCTACTGAGCGGGTGGTCCCTGGTTCGATTCCCGGCGCAGGCTTTCGTTTATTCGTTCAGCCTGGCTATTCCAGCTGCCAATCCCCTTCCCTTCCCCTCACATATCTCGGAGAGTGAAGTAATCCTGTAGTGCACTAGGCACTATGGTGATTTAAAAATAATAATAATAATGGTCACGTTTTTCCCCACATCAGCATCAATGAATTGCCACTGCAAATAGAATAAACCATTTTGACCACCAGTGGCGTTGGTATGGCAAAAAGTAAGTTCGTGTACATTATTACGCCTTACACGGTAAAACAAGAGTGCATTGATCTTACATTTAGGTGTCGTTAGACCATGTTGTAAACTTTAATTTTTTAATTTTTATAATTTATTTACTCTTACTTCAATTCTTACTTTGTAGCGAAATAATCTTACAAGAGTCTTAAAAACAGAGCCTCATAAAATAAGACATTCTAATCTGTAATACTGGTCACTTGTCCGAAGACATAGGCCAACTTGGGTAGCTTGGGGGGCACAAATTGTTATTGCAATTGTTTTTAAATTGTGGTTGTACATTTAATCAACAAGAAATATAAATCTGAGCAAACGCTTCAATAAAGAGGAATCATAAATTACGAACCTGGTTTGAAGTGCTCGCGTTTGATTCCATCAATGAACTATTTTTGAGAGTGACTGTTCATGTCCGATACAAAAATTCATTCGATGTGCATAGTTCCTACTTCCATAACTCTGGCGTCTAATTCCGGACGCACCCCACTGGGGAACTACCAAGCCTTCACCTTGCAGCACCTGTTTTCAAAACGTTCATAAACGCACAAGCGGTCTCCGGAGGATAACGGCGCATTCAGCCATATTGCCGACATCAATATCAATAACATCACGACGTAAATGATCATTTCGTTTTCTTTTTTTTTTTTTTTTAAAGAACAGAACCCCGCCCCTCTATAACCCCCAACCAAAGAACGATGCGTACGGCTTCCCCGTTCCAAACCCATCCCATATATACCGTGCACATCGAGCTGCAATATCAAAATGCACGGGCGTTACTCTTAAAAATTATTACAAAAAAGTTGCTTCGGATTTATGGACATGATTTAGAAAAACAGAAGAAAAAAAATCCAGCCAGCGTTTGTATCTTGCCGTACCGATTCAATAAGGGTTGTGGAAAGTTACGTAGGGTAGTGGTGGGGGGATGGCAGAAAAAAAAGGTTAACGGCGCAGAGCAGCCACTAAGCAATACTAAATTGAGCTATTTATAACGATAAACACTCGTAGCACGCCAAGGTCATTAATAACGGGGGTCTCCCTATCGGTACATACGGGTTATCCATAGATGCGCTCGGGCATCGCTTGCATACATAAACGTACGTACGTAAATAGAGCTCACGTGCAATTTTTTTTTGTACGAAGATCGTCGTTTATTATGCATGCATGCAGGAAAAATGAAACCAGTTCCACTAAATCACCTTTTTATATGGCTCGTGGCATCCACTGCTGCTACGTAACACAGCCAGCATAGATTTACAGGGGTTAGACAAAATAATGGAAACATCTCTATAAGGTTAACCAACAGGTCTGTTGCAATTATTTTGTCCAACCCCTGTGTACGCCGGGGGTACAGATCGAGTTTTATGTTTTTATTTTCCTCACGCGCAGAAATAGATCCGCATGTACACAATGCATGTTTTCGTACGATAAATAAAGTACCGGTTGGTCTAAGCCCGCATTAAAAAAAAAAAGCCAGCCACTAAAAATAGGACGTTGACTTTCGAGGATGTCTATAATAGAGTTATCAAATAGTTCGCGGACCGCTTAAGGGCTTATTGGGGTCTCTGCTGAAACGAAACTCATTCGGTCGATTTTGGTTTTGGAAAATCAATTAATCTGGGTAATCTTGCATCGGATTCGAAAATGCAAAATGTATGAGCTGTGTGGTAAATAAGTGGGCGAGAAAGGCTTTTAAACTGTCTGCGCTGTAATCCTTTCAGAAAACAGCAGTCCAGTAAGGGTTGTATTTTCGAAGAAATAAAATAAAATCCGGTATTCATATTGCGACATAAAATTTGATATTATACTTTTGTTAAAAATTGATGTTGAATTTCAAAAACAGAGTGGCGAAATTGTTAACATATGGAAGGTTGACGTTGAAACGAAAGTTTCAAATTATTTAAATTCGGTATACCCGCCTATAGTGGTAGTCAAGTAACATCGAATTTATAGTATGGAAACCCGAAATTAAAAAAAAATAATGATCAATAATAAATAAATTTGACCTTTTAAAAATTCAAAAGTTTGTCAGTTTTGAAACCATCAGACGCAGTTACCCAGATGTATCATTGCTGAGATTTAACTATGAAAATCGCGAGTACAAGCAGGTAAGACTCGTCAGGCGTGGCGCCATCAGTTAGCTACTACGGTACAGAACTATTACAACGTACAGAAACGGTGGCGCCATACACGAAACGTCGCACTTATCGAATTAAAGAGAGTGGAATATCTTTGCGGCAAAAAAATAATTGTGTAAATTTGAAGACGACATATGGATGGAAGTTAAAAGTTGGTTTCAACATGTACACAACCAGACCAGTGAAAAAGCTGTCTGCATGGCATTCTCACGCAGACCGCAGCCGGACAATTTATGTGACAGCTCGGTAAACCATCTCGTGACCAACTTCAGCGGTCCCCGACATGCAACAAAATTTAGGCCAAACACGTAAACAAGCAGCCGAGCGCGTCGACGTGGACGTCAGGCTTATTCCCAGACCGCGACTATTGGCCGTTCGATGAAGGACACGCAAAATACAGGGTGTGTGTGATTGAGGCTTCCACGCTGCTTTCAATGACTAGTCCCCTATGGTAATTACATGCGTGATATTTCTATTGTCGACGCGATTTCCAACGTGGAAATGGCAAATACGTGCAATGCGCCAAAAATATAGTGGACGTCGCAGACGGTCACGTCAAAAATGTATTTATAGAAATGGATAGCATTGAATATTGTTGTGCGCAATGTAGCATACCGAACAAGACCGTCTGAGACCATGGAACCATTTCAATAAATTTCCTAGAGCAGTGTTTCCTAAACTTTTTGACTCGCGGAGCCCTTTTTAGAACCAATTTCAGTGGCGGAGCTCCTAAGAAACTGAAAATTTTAATGGCGAAGTCCCCTTTAATGCAAGTTAATAGCATTCGGATACAATTTAATAGCATCCAAGAGTGGCAGTGGAGCCCCAAGGGCTCCGTGGAGCACAGTTTGGGAGACAAAGTCCAAGACATTTAAAAGGATTAAGTGGCATGAAGAATGAAGATGTGCCGTTTGGTTAAGTAACTAGCGTATTCGCCTACTATTCCCACGATCACTGGTTCAATTCCCGACTGAGATCTCCGGAATTTCTCGGACGGGATAATCTCGTACACATGCCATCCTTCGGAACGGAAGTCAAGCTGTGTCCTACGGTAAAGATCCCTACCTAGGTCAGAAGTCAATTTTATCCGATCGACCCCTGGAAGAAATGTAAATATTTGAGAGTAGTAGGGGTAAAAATAAGACATCATCGTTCGATTCCCGTCATTGTCTCTTCCAAAGTTGCTTGCGGATGCACATTGCAATAAGAATAAATTTCCATTGAAACTGGAATTGATTTTGCTACTAGACGCAACTTGAATGAACTATACAATCGGCATTTTAATCAGGAAATACGCACGGTATTAACTGTATTATCCCGATTATGCTGCTCGTCTCGTAATTGAAAACTCATATTCATTCTAATACGTGTACTCCAACACAAGACTCGCTGAGACCGAATCGCAATTAAGGCGCCTTTCGTCTCTCGTGCCTCTCTCTAATAACCATCTCATTCATCCTACCAAACGTTCGCTTTGAAAAGACGAAACAATTTAGCCGGTAATTTAGCGCACTGCACGGCAGCTAATTCCGTAGGGCTTTCTTTAAATATCCGTAATAATGGGCCAGCGATTATTTTCGGTTTATTTTCGCGATTAATCAGCAGCTACGGTCGTCATTTTGAGACGAGTACGGCAATCCCATTCGTTCAACGCCGCTTTGGGTGCCCTCTGGTGGCGTCAAAACAAATCAGTCAGTCAGTTGCGCTTTCAGTAGATATCACGGCTATTAAGCGATAGAAATTTTTAGAAAAAAAACTTTAGCGCTAGTTTGTCTACTGTTCTGTTAAACTCTTTGATGAAATGAGTCGCCCTATTATAAATACGTCCCAAAATACCATATGTTTATGCAAATAAACGGTGCAAGTTGTAATAGTTTCCATGAGACCATCAGGTTGGTTGGGTCTACGCACTGTGTGTATCATATTTTTTAAAAAGCGATATAAATAGCGAATGAAGATTTGAAAGCCTCTAGAGAAAAACATGTAAAATCCGTAAAACATAGAAAACATAAATGCATAATAAATCACAAGCATGAGCCTTAACATCGATTATGTCGTCGGCTCGTGGCATGCCGAGCAATAAAAACGACGATGAGTAGGCAAGACTCCACGAATAAGGTACATTTAATTAATAATTGCGACACAACATAAAATTATGAAAGAACTATCCCTAAGGTTCATGCTTGTTGGCCAACTATATTTTGATATTTTCGATTGTTGAGAGTCATGCCTGCAATCGTTTAAGTATTAACATATTTATTACAAAATGTAAAGTCACTGAATACTACGCACAAAAGTGGTAATATAAAGAAGTTGTATCGAAATTTAACAACGATGAACATTTGCATAAACTCGTCATATGAATTTTATTTCTACTTCGAAACTACTTTGGATATTTATTTCAGTAAATGCAAAAAATAAAATGCCAAATTAAAGCGTTCAACCAGCTTTCGGGTCTCAGGCGGACAAACTCAACCTGCATGAGCATCGCAAGATGACAACAACGACTGATTAAGCGGTTGCCATGGATACGGGCGGCTATACGGAGGCTTCTAATATGTAGTATCAACGCAGACAGGAAATGCAAACATCGTTTCTGCTTCAATATGTACGACAGGAAAAATAGATATGGCCCACACATATGTATACGTGTGTGTGCGTGTGTGGGCGTTTCGGTGTGTGTATCTCTCGGGTTCAGAGTTGCGGCAGCCTATAGGCGAAACGACTATGCACCCGGCACGCAAGTAGGGCAAATTTCCTTTCCATTGCATGTGTGGTGGCATCATGGCCCGAACAATAATCGCGACTCTCAATGCCTGCGCTGAGCTACAACCGCGGAGAAACCCTCTTTCGGAGGAAACGTCTTGAAGGCTCGATATCGAGCTATAGAGAGACAAGTCGCAATCTAGGCAAGGACAAGTTGGCTTAGATTTTTAGGTGTAGGAAATGCCTCTGCACACGTGAAGATGTCGGTTTGACTATAGAAATTATGGAAGAGAAACCCAAAAGACAAGCAATACTGTAATGAACGACCGCCACTGCTTATGCAGGGTCCATACTGAAAACTGAAAATCCATTTCCCTGACTTTCCCTGACCAAAATCAAAAATTTTCCTGACATATTTTTAATATCAAATTGCAGTAGCAATATATTTTACCCTCACAAAGCTCTTCCTTCGTGAGGGTAAATATATGGCAGCTGTTTTTGTGCGCAGCACCCGAATTTTCAATTTTTCAACTCCCGAATTTTTAAAAATGCATCACCCGCTTAAGAAAAATAAGTAAAAAAAATTAGAAAAATAAGAAAAATGCGTGCGCAGCACCAGATAAAAAAAATGCTAAATAAAGAAAAAAACGCGCGCAACGCGAAATAAAAAAAACAACATACAAATTATCCCTGACTTTTCCCAATTTTCCCTGACTTTCCCTGACCAAAATCCATTTTCCTGACATTCCCTGACTTTCCAGGTGAGTATGAACCCCGTTATGCGTACGTGCAAATTGTACGGGATACCAGATAACATTGCAGTCCCGGTGTCAAACAAACTGTGCGCGTTTCGATACCGAGATCGAGCACGCGCTGGAAATAGCCTCAAACCCGGTACACGGTACTCTCTCACGAGAAGAAGCCTCCCATCGCCGACCTCGCCGAAGAGCAAGGCGAGAAGAGATCGACTTCTCCTCCACCGAACAGGCTCCATTAAAAAGCGATCGACGATTCGAAGCGTACCATCAATTATAACAACAGGGCTCGAAACAAGAAACTCGCATTAGAAAACGACGGAATATACGGAACCCGTCGAATGTGCCGCCGCCCACCTGTATATAACGGCGCTCGAAGCATCTTTTGAGGCAAGTTGTACGGGCACAAAGGTTACATCGCCGGCGCTTGGTGCCTCCTGCACTCAATTATTAATACCACGCTTTTATGACTGGAGTGGACGATCATGAATTCCCCCAAACCACCACCCACGTACGTATAAGCCTGCTTTGTTTACAGAGAATGAAGAGTGGGCGAGATAAACGGTAAGCCTACTAAGACGTACGGTCCAAAAGGGTTACACGAATAGAAGAAAGGACAATATGAGGCTTCTCTGAAAAGTAACATAATACGATTGTGTTCATTTGGGTAAGAATGGTTTTATTTCTGTACGGCGAGACTAAGCATAGTCTCAATATATTTTGTGTGCAGCTCTTTACACAGGGCATGGCTGTATACAAAGGAACAAATCAAAGAGATGAAAAGATTGACGTTGTTGTGGTGCATGCCTCTTAAAATATTAAACAGGGAATCGATCGATCATTTGTCAACAGCCGACATTTATTTCATCAGTCGTTGATACCATTGATATTTCACTGATCTTCAACCTACAATAATACCTCAAGGGGGTTCCTGTGGGTTTAAAATGTAAATTCACAAAATCCCGCACCGGAAACTGAACGCGAGACAGCCGCACTGCAACCGTTTTCAATACCGATTGAGCTACCCACGAGTCGTACACCGTCACATACTTCCTAAAATTAAGATGTTTCACTTTTAGAGTGCGACATACTCGAGGCAAGGGTGAACGTTCCTGCGAGTGGGCGCTACTAAGCCCCGTTTCGATACTCGAACCCACATACGGAGCCATAAGGACGGACAGTACCGCAACCGCCCCGCTCTCAGAAATTCGAGTAAATAGCCGATACCCAATCTTCGCCCGAATAGAGAGCACGCGTACGGCGGCACAGCCTATATCGACCCGGCCGCCCCCTCCTCCGATCGATAATGAAATCTTGAGCGCGAGCGTCTCTCTCTCTCTCTCTCTCTCTCTGCGCTGAGCCCGCGGTTTAAAGCCGGATTAAACAGCGGGGCACGTCGGCAAGTGTGACCGGGCCGAAACATCCGCGAGACCCCCCGTGCGCGCGCGTGCCAGGACCTACCGCCGGCTTGACAACCCTTTTCGAGTCGTTTTGTTGAAATAAAGATGATGTCACGCGGCGGGGTTGTGACGACCAAGACGTCGACAAGCGTGGTTGTAATCCTCACGAGATCAGAGTCGTAATCGGGTAAATCTTTTATCAAGGCATTCTCGATCGCAGGGACCTTATTATCGTTACCTTGAATCCAGCCTTTGGAACCAGGCACCTCCTGATTAAAATAAATGTGTCGGTGGAATTGATATTATTAATAAAAGGAATTCTACCAGAGACGGGATTCGAGCCGAGATTTTGGAATGTGTTAGTAATGGTTCCCATGATAGAACTGGTATCATGCACTACAGGCCACCTACTTATTCGAACAAATGTGTTGGTGGAATCGATTTCGTTAATAGAAAATTTATACCAGAGACGGGATTCGAACCTAGATTTCAGAACGTATTAGCACTGGTTCCCATAATGAATAGCACTACAAGAGATTGTGCGCCCCATAAAAGTCTTTCGCGTAATATGGACGGCACATTTTCACCAATACCACGGGATTGAATAATCGAGAGCACGAGCCGGGAATCGAACTGAAATCCCCCCAATAGGCGGTCACTCTATCGACTAAGCCACGACGAGTACAAATGTAGGAACAGAACATCTTTCAAAATTTCCATTCAGACAAGAAGGCCACTCGCACCGGGATTCGGTGTTCTACCCCGAATTTTTAATCTCATAAGAATTCGGATTTAAAAAAAAGTTTTGTTCAAATAAGACATCTTTTCTTTTCGCACACACTGAGGAGAAGCGAATCTAAAAAGTCCGGCAACCGGCCAAATGTAACGCCGCCCAAACTGCAACAAGAGCCCGGCACAGAGAGGAAGAGATAATAATTTCACTCGCCATAAGTGTGCCCAGGAGTAACAGGAGGATATACCAGTACATATCTAAACCTCGAGAGAGGGAAAAAACGACATCAGCTTTTCTTCACCAATCAGACACTTCGGACAAACACACACGCGTTGAGCCACGGACGGCGATCGCACATGCAACGCACACAAATCCCTATGCCATGCATTATTTAATTCTCGCAGGTAAAAAAAAAACGGCGAGCCTGTGTTTTTACGCACACCACTGATTCCAGGCCCAGATATACGTACATACACTGCTGAATTCAGATTAAAGACTGTTGTGACATATCACACCAATGCATACAATCTAAACCCTTATTATTTCGTTTTTGAATTATCAAGGGGGCTTACCAGCAAATCCGTCAGAAAGCCATCCTCCATACAGAAAAACCTTCCATATCAACTAGGGACCTGGCAATTATGATTATCCTAGACCTAGGAAGAGACATACTAACTCGTACCTGGCATACATAGTACAGACATGGGCCCCACGGTTCACTTCCATTCCAAAGGTAGACACGTGCAAATTTCACTCGCCCGAAAAATTCCTAAAACCTTGGTCGGGAATTGAACCCGCGCCACGGGACATATATCAATAACTCTTAAAGAACAATGGTTAAGAAATCGGATTTTTCCCTTTGAAGGTCTGCGAGGAAATGCATGATTTTTTTCCACCCAGACAACAATATTTTCATCGATATTGCCGAAACGGAGAAAAAAAATCCATTTCAACATCTTGCACCGGCAGATAAAATATTTAAACTCAATATGAACATTTAGCGGCATATTGAGTTTACATGTAAATATTTTACAAATACGGGTTATCGCGTTAGGAGAAAAATCGCGATTTTCTCCACAAACTTACGATACCGGTTGATGGCACTAAGTGGACAATAATGACGTAACCCCAGCACAAACGGCACTTGCCGCACGCACAATAATCAACAATACCAATAAAAAAGGAAATGGCGCATTTTTTTAGTCGCTCGTCCATCTACAGTGACCAGCCCGCCGTAAACATAACGTTGACGGTGATTGTGGTCACCTCCATTCTACTCTGTAGCCTCGGTCCGCATATAGCGATTACAGGCGGGACGCGGGACAAAAATTGCGCCGGTCCGGTTGCAGTGCTCCAAGTATCGAAAGCACTATAGGGTTTGAAGAGTCGTCTAGACGCTCATTGATACGGCTCACAATGAAATTCCGTTTAATGTGCCCCACTCCCCCGCCCTTACCCCTCTCTTAATACCATCACCAATACATATACAGGGTGCATCCTCGTGCAACCCGAGCATGCATCCCTGTACATACTGAGGAACTTCGTAGTAACAAACTGAGCCCGATTGACAAAATGGTATGCTCACATGGGGTGTCTATGAAGTAAAATAAAGAGAGCATACGGTAAACCATATGGTCCGAACTAAATTCCTTTATTTGTTTCTTAGAGGGCACCATACAGGGTACAAAAAAACCTGTCTAATCTCATTCATCATGCCACAATGTTGCAAGCAACAAGGTGCCAAACACTACAAATACAATTAAACCATTTTTTTATGTTATGAAAGCACCGGGCATCGAAAAAGTAACACGACATTTCGAAAAATGTATTTGTCGTAAAGTGGTGTCACGCGGAGAAATTAAGACTACTGCGCTTAATTTTTGCTTGTGATCGAGTGTTTGCTCGGGAAGGGTCTCCGGATGAGGAATTGCTGCGCGTACGAGTATGCTCGTCGTCAGATCCGGATGAGGATGACGACGATCGGATGATGATGGCGCCGGGTCGACGCCGTCGCCGCCGGCTTTTATGGAACCGTCAATGCCATTTTGTCAATATCGTAACAGCGCTGTGGCGCGGGTGCCAAACATTAGGCGAGTCGCGTGGGGGCACTAAGGATGCTGCTGCTGCTGCTGGCCAAGATAATTGTTCACGTGTTGACCGTACACATTCGACTCGTAGTCGGCATGCTAGAGCAGTGACGTCGTGCCAGTGGTTTACACTTGGAAATGAGTAATATGCCAAGACCCAAGGAATTTTTTGGGCGACATAAAATTGGTACACACGCCTTCCTTCGAAATGGAGGTAAAGCTGAGGGACCCGTACCTTTGCGTTGTCAGGTACACGATAAAGAACCATACTTTGGACTGAAACCTAAGCTAGACAAAATTGACAGCAATAGTCAAAATAAGACAAAGTCACTCGTTTGGTCATTTGACCACCGCCATAGACACATCCGAGGCTGCTTGCAGGTACAAATTACAACTGTAATTGTAACCACGAGCTGCCACATTTCGTATACGCCATATTTGAAATTGACAGCACATTCGAAAATTTCGAGCACATTTGAAATGATAGTAACCCATTGGAAGACGCAGGTATGGTTCAATAAATCTATAAGCTGTCATATGTGAACAAGTCAATGTCTAATCACGTCTCGCACAAGCACGCTTGAGTAACGCATGGTTGTCTATTTCAACAAGGGCGTGAGTCTTAGGAGGACATCTTTGAACGAAACGTCCTGGCAGGACACATGCACACACACACACAACTTCCACTCGTGGACAGATTTGGGACGGTCCGGCCAGCCTCGAGGACAGGAGCTAAAGAAAGAGGGGGTGGTATGAAGATGGAACGGGCGATAGCGGTACTAAGGTGGGATATGAACGGGTTTGGTTATTCTGATGGGGTGGTGCAGGCGACAGCAGGGTATCGGTATACGTACGTACGACGCCAGGAAAGCGATAAAACGGTGCTTCGAAGCGTTGTCTTAATGACCGGGCACAAATCAGTATTTAGTGTATTGGGCCGAGCGCGGACGCGAGGCGCGATCATCCGCGAGCAATGTTCTCTCTCTTTCCCTCTCTCTCACGGCGTCCGGCGAGGGTGTAGGCGAGAACGACACTTCCCGTCACCGGCACAAAAATCCGGAGACGTTAGCGGCCAAACCCAACTCGCCCACCCGACAAACCGAAAAACGAATGTCGGGTGCATTCAATTGCCACCAACCTTCACGCGTTTCAGGTTTATGCCACGAGACGTGCAAGAAGATGTCGGTGGTAATGGATACTGTGGAATCGAAAACTCATCACTCGATTAGAATTTATGACAAACAGACGGCAAGCATCACCGGAGTGGCCTAAGGCGGCGGTCTAATTACCAGTCAAGGAGAAAAATGTCCTATTTTTATTAAAACTACATTTAAAATCTCCTCCACGGGGGTGACCTGATAATTTTACCAAGCCTCTGCTTCTAACCTAGATAGGGATCTTTACCGTGTACCTGACAACGTACAGGCACGAGTAACGGAACGCACGGAAAATTCGGGAGATCTTGGTCGGGAATCGAACCCGCGATCACGGGAATAGTAGACGAACACGCTAACCACGACAATAAAAATATTTTTCTTATAATTAATTTCCTATTATTTTTGTTAATGATCCGTACAAGCAGGAAATGTCAGTGCAGTACTTCGAGCAGATCATCTCCGCATTTATTCCGTGATCGAACGAAAGCCTGCGCCGGGAATCGAACCTGGGTGGTCCCGGGTTCGATTCCCGGCGCAGGCTTTCGTTTATTCGATTCTGTGGTCCTGGAATGTGCCCCTCATATATCGCTTCAGCGACGCGAGGGGTACAATAACCATCTGTAGTGTTATTCACTACAGTGATCCGGAATAAAAATAAATAAAAATAAAATAACTGTTGATAAGGACATAGAAGTCCGTGACCAAGGATATAAACGGCAACAGTTGTAAACGATCTTTGATTTTGATTTTGATTTTTATTGACACAAATTATAAATAATAATAAAATACAATTTGTGTCATCACCCCATTACTGGGGGAAATCAGCCGCCCCTTAGCCGCACCGAGATGCTGACTATGAGGGGCGGCAAATCTTAATCTTAATATTTTAATATGCGAGATACATGAAAAAAAATTAAGGGTTTTTTACATACGGCTCCTACGAACATTTCTTTATTGTTGATAAGGAGTTCGCCGCTTAATTAGACTTCCATCCGGCGTGGTCCTGACCAAAATACGCTATCGATTAATAGCAAAGTTAAATTTCCCGGTTTTAATATCTACGATATCTGTGTCTCATTATATATAAATGTAATAAAATGTATATGTATAAAATGTAATAAATTGTCGTTGCCCAGTCGGTAATGCAACCGACTGCAAAGCGACGGTCTCGCGTTTCAATCCCTGCGCGGGCCCTCGTTTACTCGATCCGGGGTGCTGCGGAAAATGTCCACTCTAATTAATATCACCATATAAATAATGATATTCACTGCAGCGATTAAAAGTTTAAAAAATGGTGCAAAAGATTAATACATGATCAACTATATTTATGAAGTTTCATTGAAGCCTTGTATGACGCGGTGAGGCTAAATCTGCTTTGAGACGACAAAACAAATGTTTATGAGCGTGGCCCTTGATCTATTTTCCACGATGCCAATCTATACACGAGCGTTTAGGTTCATGCATTTGGACAAATGGAACGTGTTGTAAGACGGCAGTTTTACAGATAGGCTTATTTCCTCGTCGGGGGAAATGGCGCGCGCGCGTCGTTCGTACTGGTGCTCGTTTCGCTTGTACAGGGGTTGGACAGAATAACGGAAACAGCTCTATATGATGCACAAACAGATTTGTTTCCAATATTTTGTCCAACCCCTGTACGTGTGCGTTTGTGTTCGTTCGCCAGCGCGCGTGAGTTAGCTGGCTGGCGACGACTTAAATTGCAACCGACATTCGAGCTAATCGCATTCCAATCAATTAATTTCCGGCCGCTATTGCACTTTGGAGGAAGCACGCTAAACAGTGAATTGTTCGCCGTATAGTTAGTTCCGTGTAGTCTCTCGCCCTTTATTCAAGTATACGGAACTGGGTTCTGTTTAGTGGTCCAATGCTGTGTCTATAAACAACCATATAAGTAATTCGATCTGTGTTTGGAGTAGCGCCATCTAGTGTCTTGTAGTTGAGGTAGTATGTCTGCAAATATTCCTATTGTCTTCGCAAAATAAGCGAATCGTGAATATTTTCCTTTCCATTTGATGCTGGGCTTGTCACTAGATGGCGAAGTCGTATGTTTTTTGGTTGGTAATTTTAGATTAATTTAATGTCAATGTCATTATTTATTTATATTTTAATAATTTGTTGAAATAGAGTATATTTGACAAGTTTCACGCATAAAATAAACTAATTAACACGAACATTGTTATTTACATTAAATGGTTGAATTATCACTAGATTGCGTTCAGCCACGTATGTCACGTACGTTTAAACAGTCGAAAATGTCACATGGTCGGAAAGATCAAAATTTTTATCTATACAAAAAAGGAAGTCTATCCTATCGGAAATTTTTGCGAAAATTCATTACCGAAATGGTTTAGATGCAATTTTGGCATTGATGGCGCAATAACTCTACAAAACTGCAATTAAATAGAACATATAGTTCCGGCCTTATATCGGCAGATGGCGCCGAAAGCAGACAATAAAGACAGATGTCCAGTATTAAAGTGTCGGAAGAGACATCGCCAATGTTTACCGACCCGTAAAGGTAAAAAAAACAACCCTATAGCGCGGTGAATCAACCAATATGGCACTACAATCTATAAAATACATTAGTGACCTGTCTGTCCAGGCAGGGCTGATAAATGCGTTACTAAAGTATTAGAACTAAAGAGAGCAATAAATTTACGACAGTGTATCCAGTGTTTCATTTTCTTCAAATCCATTAATACACATATTTTTTCAAGTAGCCAAGCTACGTGAAATAGAAACAATTTCTGTCATTCCATTAGTCGTGGATGAGTGGCTGAAATTCGGACAATTTACCGTGCAACTAATGGGCTGTGTAGAACTGAGTTTGTGTCGGACACAGACAACTAACTCTCCAGGCGTAAATAATTAATGAACTTTCGGAGCAGAATCGGTACAGAATCAAGTTCTAGATATGCATATCCTGTGTCACCAGAACTTGGATTTTAAAACACACTACATCTCAAATCACAATTTGGTATTGATTTTGATAAATATATTCGTTCGATCTAACTTTTCGATAGACTCCCCCCTTACCGCTTACGATACTATTAATCGATTCTGGTGCTGGTTCTATATTTGGCTAACGTTAATAGAGCGAGTCTCTTACGGAAGCGCCGCAACGCGGTGCATATTCAATTTCATTCATGCCTGTCTCTCCCCTCTATTTGCCAAGCTTCAACATAGTCGTTTTAATTCGACTTGATTGCAAAACCATTCCAAAACCTAATTGGTATTATGTCGCTACTTAGACTATTGACGCTTGCAGCTACTACAGAATAGTAGATAGGATTGAACTAAATCACTGCTGTTGGCGATAAGGAATCCAGTAAACAATTTAGCTATGCGATGCAATGGCGCTGAATGTGAAGGAGGAATTTGGCGAGGAACTATCGGGCGCTATTGATGGCTAATACTATCACTATATGGCGCTTCTACCGAACACAGATCTGCAATTTTTGTTTTCGTTTTTTTTTCCATCAAAATTTTGCAATAATTTATATCATAATGAACCAAAAAAAAAAAAGTTTAAAAAATACCATACAAAGGTGATGAACAAAATTTTGTCTTCAAATTTCTGGCCATTGCAAAATAAATTCCGTGATTCTTTTTATTTCTCTACTAAAATAAATTCCATTGGCGAAATTGTCGATATTGAATGTTGATAAGTTCACAGACGAAATACTTTCAAAAAGTTCATAATTTTATGACAAACGAAGACGATAGCAGCGTCATCAAGAAAATAATTCTAGAAATAATTTGAAAATAAATCGCAAATGCACTTACCCCTAGTTGTTTCTTTACCCCTAGTTGACAGACGAAGACGATAGCAGCGTCATCAAGAAAATAATTCTAGAAATAATTTGAAAATAAATCGCAAATGCGCTTACCCCTAGTTGTCTGATTTGGTTTACAGTTTACATGTTATGTTTCCAATGGCTACTTAATTTTATAATATTTTTTCTTTTTATATTTTTTAACACTTTGGACGGTCGAATTAGCTTCTTACATTGCGTCTAGCTGATGAAAGAATGTGGTGATTCCTGAAAACGTTATGAGTACTAATAAGTTAAGAAAATTCTTATGCATGACGTGTGGAAGTGTGATTTAGTCGAATTCATTCATTTTTGTTCAAAATTAATGAGTTTCAGAAATTCGAACAAAAAATCCAAGGGACGGAGATTGAGAGGGATGGCGAAGATGAAGCTCATGCCGCGTTTCCAATTTGTTGTCCCGGCCGCAATTCCTCGCGATCTTCGGCTATTTTGCATTTCGGTCGTTGGCGAGCGAGATTTCCTCGTTTCGTTTCGGGTTTTTTCCCCAACTTGTTCCTACTCACTCCGTCACTGACGATCTTCCCCGTGGATTCGGTTCGTGTTTCTGACTCTCCACGGGCAAAGCGTACGGAGAACACATAAACTCGTATAAATTGCGTGTGCGAATATATTAAAATAATCGATGTCGGGGAAATCGATATCTCTCGCGCAAACGACGACATCTTTCTTGTCTGGGACGTGGCAGCTGTTACGTAAACCTGAGGTTATCACAATTTTGGCAATGCATTTTTGTTGTCGAAAATTTTACTTCTTCACGATTTTATAAATTCGATGTTTAGGCATATACAACTATTTGACGCACTTTGAACACTAGTACTAAATAAAGAATTAGTTAATCTATATCTGGTAGAAATTTGGGGTCGATTGGTCAAGGTACAATTTTTTGCGAAAATTTCACTTATTTACGATATTTTAAAATTCGATTTTAATTGAAGAACAGTCAGTGTTTTCATGAGAATTTGAAGCTTTAATTAAATTTGTGTAATAGGGCTACATATTTGGATAAAAATATATTTTTGAAATAAGAAGACAAATGAGCAAACTAGTGACGTAAGTAGGTATAGTTACGAACCAACTACAGTGCGGGCGGTTCCAGGTTCGCTTCCCGACGCGGGCTCTCGTTTAGAGCATTTTCTAAACAAGAGCCCTCGCTAGTTATTTCGGGATACTGGTGAAGAACGTGCCCCTCAAACATTTCCCAAACAACACGAGGGGTACAAAAAATCCTCTAGAGATATTCGCTGCACTAAGGAGAATTTCCCCATTTAGAAAAAGTGCGAGCTTAACGTGTGTAGGTTGAATCTATATCACATAACGCCTGTAGCTTTCTTCGCTCGTCTTAACGCGTACCATTGGCGCCATATGAGATAGGGGCGACGTGGGCCCTTTTTCAACACCCCGAAAGTTAAATGTTCGTACTCGGTGACCCCTCACCTCAGATTTACCATCCCGTCGTTGCTGACGTGGTGTCTGCCCTGGTGTGTAGACGTACGTGTACAACGCACTCTGGACTCCGTATTTTATGGGTTTCCTCTGAAATTGCTTCGTATAGTGTATGCGCAAGTCTGCTTCTCCTGCGTTCGCAAATGTTCGCGTTAGTAAAGCCATTAGTTTCCAGGGAAATAGACGTTTCCCAGAATCAATGAACACGGGAATCAAAATTGTATCCCTAAAATATTCGATGTAGCCTCCGAAGACTCCGAAATCAATTTTCTAGATCCTTAGGCTGTATACATGTGTTGTTGTTGTGTCCCTCGCGTCGTCTCCGGACACCGACCCTCGATCCCCCGACACCTGGTGACTTCAGGGAGCAGCAGCCCCCTGAGTTTTCTTGGCAGAATACAGAGGTGTCTACATGTAATTAAACACGTTCCATTTGTTTTTATCTACAACGTTGTTTGTTCGTCATTTCACATTGTGTTGTGATCTCGTTCATCGTCATCCCGCTGGTCCAGCGTCTTCATATAATTTACATTCGCATTTTTTCCTGGGTAAATTCCCTTCACTGTAGTGAATATCACTACCGGAGATTATGAACAATTCGTGTTGCTTAGGGCAAATTTTCACGAATACCCCAGGATCGAATAAAGGAAAGCCTGCGACGGGAATCGAACCCATGACCATCCGCTCAGCAGTCCGGGTTTTTTTTTAACTTGACTACCAGAAGTCACATGGGTTAAGATTTCACTAAGGACAGATGCAGACGATCTCAAAAATGAATAAATCACCAGACAGGAAATCAGTACCAAACCACGAAAGAACTCCTGATAAAACAGTAGTGTTGGCAACACTAAATTATCAATGCCTTGGCTGCATCCCTCAACACGAGTGAAAAAAGTTGAGAAAGAGAAAGGACGAAGTTGAAGGCGAGAAGTATGAGCGAGGCTAGGTGTGGATGAGTTTACGTCGATCCTCCTTGAGTCGGGGGTATCCCCGGGTGGTCTGGCGCCGACGCCAGGTGAGCCTCATTCATCCGGCATTCCCATCCGGCATTGGCACGTGCTCCTCCCCCCCTCCCTCCCACCAGGAGCGCTGCTGGAGACCACCCGGAGCGGCGAAACGTATTTCCCACCAAGAGATTCCTCCCTGCGAACTTTATTTATACATGGGCTGGCAAACACACATGGCTTCCCAAGTGTGTCTGAACTTACATTTTTTTTGTTGCTCGTCATTGGCAAGGATGCCAAATAGAGTTCTTCCCGCTTCCACCCCCACACCCCATCCCCACCAAAAAAATATATATATCGTTTTATCCGAGGCACATGACGAAAACTCTATTTAGTCTATCCCAACAACACACTTAAACATTTACAGATTTTCTTTCCTGATGAGAAATATATTGAATTTATTTCAAACGGCATGAACTGGGAGATCATCAATAATTAAAAATAATAATAAGAGAAAAACACATTGAATTTATATAAAATCAGTGCTCTCGATAGTAAGACACTTTCAATTTGTCAGGTACAGAGGAAAGTTAAAATTAAAATATTTAATTTTAGAAAATGACCATACATCATTTGGAGACAACAAGAGACGCACCCTTATAAAATCTACTGAATTTTTTGTTCATTCCCAGAATTTCACCAGCAGTTCTCCTGATGAACTGTCGCTATAACTTGGCAACACGACCTCCAACCACACAGAGCCACAGATGATGTCGATTCCGATGTGAGTTAGAGCACCGTGGTGGTGTGTAACCTAGGCGTAGGTGGCGCCACGTGTGGTCGGAAACCGCCGATCAACAGATATCGACACGTGCTCGACGTCGATCATCAATCATATTGGCACGTGCATATAACCCCTTATCTGTGCGCATGCGCAAAGGGAGAGATGACATAGTGGGGAAAGAGATGGGAGTGGGGTGGGGACTGCGTGAAATCGAAAAGATAGCCGGGAGGAGGCAATGTCGGTCCGGTTAAAAATTCGTGTCAGACCGGATGTTACATCGGCGCACTTCATACTACAGTCGAAATGGCCAAACGTACACTAGTCAAGCGTGTTTGAGTGGGGGTGCGATTAAATATTGACTTTCCCGTATACGGTAAGCTCAAAGAGTTTCAAAATAGCTCAAGTTTCCTAAAAGTGAAATTCTCTGTCTATGGAGTAAATTTAATAGAAACCTCTCGTTTTGCAGTTCGAGAAAAAAAGACATGCACCGCTTGGCCTTTGACCGTTTCATATGTTCAGTAGGCATATCGATCTTTAATGTGATGGGTATATGGCCGAGAGGTAGCGTGCTCGATTCCCAGCGCAGCCGATCGTTTGATTGGCTCGTGGTAGTGCGCGGGGGAAGGCAATGTTTGCCAAACCACATCTGTATTCTGCCAAGAAAAACACAGGTGTCGGGGGATCGAGGGTCGGGGTCCGGAGACGACACTCTGCTGTTAAAACCAGTCCCAGGACTGACTAACCAACCAAAAATGTGATGGGAATTGGACTGGAATAAATTCGCTAGATAAATTGCAAACGACCAACAATATTGACTTTCGGTGATGAAAAGTTGAGCAAACTACACTGCGCCACACACACACACACACAAGACAGAGGTACTTAAATATCACAAAGTTCGCCAAGTTCTTCACTGTTTTTCCTTGATTTCTGTGTTCCCCCTCCTGACCAAAATTTATTTCCCCGAATGTCCCATGATCAAAAATAATTTCCCTGACTTTCCATTACTATCCCGGTTTTTCTAGGCGAGTATGCCCATCATCCCATCTATCGTTGGGAGGCACTACGTGATTCGCCATAGTCCACCGCCAGGATCTCTGTCTATCTCTAGAAGCAGGGAGGGGGCGCTTGACTTCGGCCATGCTCTCTGCTTGTCTGATGTGTGATGATGCTGGTACTGGCTGTTTGTGTTGGAGGGCCACGCGCGAAACTCATTGGGGACGCCGACGCATGGTCAGAAAAAAAAACCCAGCCACCACCGGAACTTCCAGCTCTATCGATGCGGGAAGCAGCCAGACCCATTATACGGCACAGAGTCACAAAAAAAAGAGGGTCACGTGATTCGATCAGTCTGTCCGAGCGCATCCAGCCGCCGCCCACCTACACCCGGGGCAACACGCCACATGCAAATATCGGCGGGGAAATATCGACCGTGCGTCGCTCTCTCTCGAGACTCACAGGGAGCCACAACAAGCGTGGAGTCGAGTCCACTTGATCGATAATTTATCGATTTGGTGAGCCAGCCATCGATTTGTATCATGAATAGAAGACGAGCGTAAATTTATAGATGCCGTTTAGATACCGTCTGTGAGCGCCCACTGATATATACGGTGGGGTTAAAAACATAATGGTGTAAGTCGGGGTTTTTTTCTGAACTTGGGGAAAAGAAAAAGTTTATATCCGAAACTAATCTCAAAAAGCACGTAAAATGTGTCATATCGTTTTGTTAAAATCGTTTTGTTAAAATCGATTTTTTAAAATAATATATAGATAAAATAATAAAAAAAAATTCGTTTCTTTCCGTTCATGTTGTTTTATGTTTGCTAAAATATATTCTGATATTGTCGTTAATATCTGAATATATTTATTTTGTTTAATAATAGATAGGTCTATTCAAAACTAATCTCAAAATGAACGTAAAATGATTCATATAAAATCGTTTTGTAAAATGCTCAAGAAAATCCAATTCAAATGTGCAATTCAAATCAAATTTACAACAGGCTATCTTTTCTGGACAATAATCGCGGGTTAATAACCGAGCTCTTCGCTCTCCACTTAATTCAAGATGGCGGCTAGCCAGTGACCGCGCTCGCTAAATAAAATATTTTCCCTAATAACAATAATCATCTGGGCGCATTCGAGGGCACTCATAACGCTGGTGAGTGGGAGTCTACGGCGCCAACTATTTCGTCTAACCACTAATTGGCTTAAATGGTCGGGGCAGCTCCTCCAACAGCAGCGTGCATGTGTGTGTGCCGGCCCCTCGCCTGTAATAAGCGAATGTGCTCGGGATTAGCTTGGGCAACGGGCGGAAGCGAATAATAGGAAGGGGTGCGTCGCGAGTCGGGGCACTCGGGGGTCGCTCGCTCACAAATAACATTAGGAGCAGCCTGCCCACTTCATGTTGCAACCATCGCCACCTATTAACATGAGCAGACCTACACTGAAAACAGGGAACGCGTCCAATTGGCCGGGCGCGTAGGAAAATCGGAATTCTTTCGTATTTTGAAAAAAATTCTATAAAGATGACTTCAGTGTTGAGTATGTCTGTTTGTCCTAGAGACTTTAAATTTTGGAATCTAGTAGATCTCGCGGAACATTTGAATCTATCAAAATTTCATGGTGTTCTTCGAATCCCGGAAAAATCCAGATCGTCGCCGAATAGCGGACGCGCCCCCCAATCTGTAGCGAGTCGAGGGTTTCGCGTGTGGAGCAATCGAGGGCAAAATGGTCGCACGGGGTGAAGCACGCGCGACGCCAAATTGGCCGCCAATGACTGCGTCGAACCTATGACGACACCCGAGCCGATTGACTAGAATATTGCCAGAAAAAAAAAGCAGCGGCAGCAGCAGGGAAGAAATGGAAGAACCGGGTTTGGGCGGGGACACGCGACAAGAATAGGGGACATTTCAAGTTTGCAACGACATGCAGGCATGCAGCCGGCCTCCCGGGTCAAAAAATCAAAGTGGTAGAATACAGAGAGAGAGAGAGATAAATGAACTATTGCAGCTCATACATCAAATTGCCACCCATCACAGTCGTCGTTTCGACGCGCCTAAGGGGTGACTCAACTCCCCTTAATTAGATGGTGATGACCATGTAACAAAAATTGTTACAGATTAATAAAAGAATAAATAATTCACTTCGATACACGGTAATAGGCAAGTGGCGTGGCCATGGGGCAGAGATGATTAGCCAGTGTTGTCGTGGTTTGCGCGACGCACTACTATACACGTAATCGCGGGTTCAATGCTCAACAGAGGCTTACGGAATTTTTCGGATGAGAACAATTAGGACGCGAGCCTTTTCGTTCGTACCGAAAGTGGCCACATAAGTTCCGTATTCTACCCGTACATATCATTCATTGCGTGCAGTATGGCGCTTTCTGCCGTACCCGCCATCTTTTAATCTCGCTGACTGCCGATAGTCTGGACGTCTTGCGACAAAGCTTTGTGTCTCTTAGAAACCACATTTATACACCTGGGTATTTGAACAGGCTAGCGGCTAGCAACACAACTCGGCGACAATGAGGGCACAACACGGCGAGACAAGCTACTTTGATTAGGGTTGATGTGTTTTTGCACATAAACAATTCTACAATTATAATTTACAATTTGACTGCTTATAATAATAATAATTTACAATTTGACTGGCTATACCAGCTGCCATTTCCCTTCCCTTCCCTGCCCCTCACCTATCGCCATAGAGACACGAGGGTGCAGTAATCCTGTACTGCACTAGGCACTACGGTGATTTGTAAAAAAAAATACCTGGAAACATGGATACTTTTAACAAACAACGAAATGTACTGGTACATGCTATGCATAAATAAATAAACAAACGTACACCTTTTAAAGCCAAAAAAAATCACAGCAAAACGCCTAACCAAAACAACAAAAAGTCTGAATTACGACCACGCAGCGGGGCAGCATTTATACGAGCGCAAACAGGCATTGCTTGCGAGCGCTATGTGATTGCCAACCATCAGGGTGGCTTCATCACTTGGCGCTAATAGACGGCGGGGAATCTTGAATTTGGCATGCCGCGGTAGGAGCTGGTAAAGTCGGCATGGACTTGACAGTCCTCCCCGTCTGTCTCCTTAGGAAGTGGCGGGGATTTAGGTGGTGGTGGCGGCGGGGATTTAGGTGGTGGTGGGGGTGGGGATGGGGGGGAGGAGTGGAAGATGTGCCTAGATCGGCGTTTTTCTCGCTCATCGGTCCCCGGGGCCTCGTTCCCCTACGTTGCCATTATCTTAAAGATAAGAGATAATACCGTACAGGTGGGGACCCGGCCGATCGCGCAAAGACAATAACCGAGATGGCGGCTGAAGGTAGGTGGGGGTGGGGTGGACCGAGCGGGCCACCGTGTCCGACAGCCATGGGGATGGTCAACCACCTGAGGGACGCGGGCCGCATTTTAACTATAATAGGGGGCCACACAAACGTAACAACAGTCCGAAAGAAGGAGCGGGTACGAATTTTTTCAAACTTTCCATATGAAAGACGGTTGGGAGTTGAACCGGCGTCATGGGTATCATGCAAGCTACAACGCCACACGAAAACCGTGCCATAGGTGAACCGTGTCAGTTTTAGGTTAGCTATCCTTACCTATATCCTTACCTAGGGAGCAAGCCTAGAGGAAAATCTCCGAGATGTTTATCTGGAAAGTCTAAAGTCAATGAGGATTTCCTAAAAACCAATTCATTCGTACTTATAGTGTAACTGCCTGGTTACACAACAAGTACTGTTACCAGTGCATTTTTTTGTTTTTCCATTAAAAAAATAAATGAACCAAAAATAATTAGTTTTAATTATTACTAGCGAAAATTGAAGAAATATCTTTGTCCATGAAAAGACTGGTGAAACGGCAACATTCAGTTAGGATATTTTATTAATATGACCGGAACTTACGATACAAATCGGTGGTAAAAAGAAATGTACCACCGATTTGTATTGTAAGTTTCGGTCAGAGTAATAAAATATCCTAACTGAATGTTGCAGTTTCTCCAGTCTTTTCAATTTCCGCTATTTGCTTCATACGGCTCCTACAACTTAATACTTTATATTTATTACTAGCAACAAATCAGGTTATTAGTTCTAAAAATAAAAAATAATTAAAAAAAGAATTTCTCCAGTAACATAATAAATATGACGGTAGCAACATTAATTAAAATAAATTCTTGTCAATGCAACAACAGTAGAACAAAACGAGGCGTCACGCTTCAATTAGACAAGGCACACGACGTCACAAATCAGGTCAAGCTAAATGGTCATGTAACCGATTTGTGGTAAGCGGGGGCCGCAGGTTGCTCAACCCCACCTGACTTAAGGTTCGTGTTGGAGGGACGAGATGCTGCGTCGGCCATAAACGTCCTTCCCTCCCCCTCCCACCCCCTCCCACCCCCTAAAACTCCTCGTCACGTCTCTCTGGTGGCACGACGGACTAACGACACAACTAGAGCCTCCGCAACACTAATAATAAAACCACGTTTGCAGCCCATCTTTAAAGTCCTTTCAAGCACCTGGCATGATGCTGCGTCGTCCATTAACGGCATTTTCCTCTATCACTGTCACTAGGGGGAAACCTGAAATCTCCAACGCGACTGGTACTCGAATGACTTCAAAAATGGTAAAAAAGTGTCGTTTTGGAGGCACGCGCCATAGAGGGCGCGATACACAGCTTTTATGTGTCTTTACCCGAAATTAGTTTTTGCCGAGTAATATCGCGGCGGAGGGTTGCATTACCATACACGGTGCACCACAATGGGCAAGCTTGGTTGATGAAATCGCCATTGTTGCCTCCAACCCCCCCCCCCCCAACCTGTTAACACTTTTTTTCCCTAAACCACCAATTTTGTAAAAAAAAATAATAGAATGTTAATCTCGAGACCGCGTGATTTGAAGGCGAACGAGAT
>JAUJYS010000316.1:0-25342 GCA_033995665.1 Melogona broelemanni | reverse complement strand
TTCCCTGCCCCTCACATATCTCCACAGAGACACGAGGGTGCACTATTCCTGTAGTGCACTAGGCGCTACGGTGAATTTAAAAAAAAAAAATAATAATAATGGGCTTACCAAAAATAATTCCCTTCTTCCGCTTCAAGCACCACTTCATGGGGCGCAATTTTAATTTTATCAAGCTACGGCTCCGACCAAGGTAAGGATTTTCAACGTATATTTGTCATCATACAGGCACGCCACCGTAAGGCCTCAATAACTGACAAGCATAGAGACCACCAGTTAAGAGCTCAGCTTCAGTGAAATGAAACCATAAAATAAATGTGTGCTTTTTTTGCGGCTGTTGAGGGGCATGCCTGCAGTCGTCTATATTTTTTATGTATTTCCTTCTGTTTAAATGTGAGCAGTAACGTCCAAAAACAAGACGTCATTTTGGAGTAACTTTGTAACGATTTAGTAACTTTCACTTTTAAATTAAGTGACGGCAACTACAACGTCCTCCTCTTGTTGATAAGTAACGCGGATCGTCTCAGTTACTTTATAAAGTAACTTACCCAACTGTGGTAGTACGTATTGGGTCTTAGGCAGAGAGGAGACGGCGGTGAAAAGAAGCTCGCGCCAAAATCGTTCAGCCGTCAGAGAGAGAGCGAGAGAGAAAGAGAGAAAGGCGACATAAAAATGGGGGGAAAAATAATTTGTTGGAAGTCGTTATTATTGAATTCGACGGGCGAGAACGAAATCCGGGGGAAAGGCTTTCACGCCGTACACACGCATGGTGGTGGTGGTAGTGGTGGTAGTGACGGGTGAAGGGAGATGAGCCGTCCTGGCCACCAAATAACCTAGTTATAGGAATTTATGCATGTGCACGATGAAGGCAAGTGGGTGGGGTGGGGGAGAAAGGAGCAGAAAGGAGTAAAAAAACGAAAATCGGTTCAGCACACGCGCCATTGAGAATTGGAAACGCGAAAGCAATTTACCGGCTTTTAATAGCGACGGCTCGTCGAGAGGGAGCCACCGACGAATATAAAAGTGTCGACGGGAACACATTATCGCCCCGTCGCTTTTCGGCATCGAGAATCACGATCTCGACAGAACTCCCTCTTAGGAGGGGGGGGGGTCCCAAACTTAAGAATGTATAATATTTTACCCTTTACTCACGTTTTCGGAAAATTGCAATTTTTGAAGAAAAAAACCCGTGTGCCTGTGGTTTTTTCACATTTCAAGAATTTTAGTTACTGGTTATTTCTGGTTAAGGGTTTTGTTCCTTGGTTAATGGTTCCTAGTTGTTGGCTGCAAGACAAGAAGACATATATATATATAAATAATATTTAATAATTATCAAACATGATTATCGCTTGTACACATTTTTTTTTATAATATTGTCAGTCAAGTTCATCAGGACATGTGAAGAGCATAACTAAAAAAACTGATCATCGTCAATTATGATAATAGTGTATAATATAACATTTGCAGAGATTATAATAATAATAATAATTACACCCGAACTGTCTCAACTCACGATTCAAACGACAGGGTCGGTTTTTCACTATACAAAATATTACTTTGTTCAATTTTCGCTTTTTTGCCGTAGCTGCCCGCCACAAATAGCATTGGTCACATACATACAATTTTAAATCTCCGCTGGAATATTTCGTACAAAGAGAAATGGCTGGGACGCGTCGACAAACGGAAACGCTTTCCTATTTAAAGTATCACGTGACACACCTCTGGTGCGTGTGCCACTTGAATAAACTGAGACTAGGCGAAAAAGAATAAAAAAAATAATGCACGAGAGGCTATTTTCTATGTTGATTTCACCCAAACATATCGATTTAGATATTACTCTCTTTTACATAAAATTGAAATAACATAGCAATAAAATTTCATGTGAATGGGACAATGTTCAGGGAAGTTTAAGCTCAAACGTAGCGTGTCTTCGAATCACGCGCTTGACACCGGGTTCGCTTCCCGGTTAAGACACTCTTCCTTTTTTTACTTTCGTGCGAAACCTTTTGTTTTTGATGTCAAATACACCGTAAATCTAAATCCAAAAACATTTATCATTGATAATATATTTTCGCATTATTGGCTGCTGTTTCAACAAAGATTCGACAGACGAACCAGAGATGTCACAGGATGACCTAGAGTTTAATCACAAATAGAAAATAGCCTCCTAGCCTAAGCACCGGACAGCCATTTTGACACTGGAATTAACAGAATGGCGACGAACGGAGACGGAAAAAATAAAAGGGCCGGGGCGCTCTCAACCACTGAATACGGAATCGAATCGATTGCTGCATCAAAATATGTGATATCACAGCAGCAGTTATGAGCTCGTCCAAAAATATTAACTAAAGCGCACATACCACATTTCGAAGCGCGGAGCAAAAAATTACATCCACGTTAGAAAAAAATTCGTGGCCTGGTGGAACTGAAAAAAAAAAACTTATATAGGGAATGCATAAATAATTTAATTTCAGACGGAAAGCAAATTAAATTGGTGGAAAACCACAACACAAGAGAATCGCTTAACGCGTACAACTTCCTTCGGCGAATGTTCAATGAAAGAATCTTAAATTTCAAAATTTAAGATTCTTTCATTGAAACTAGCAGAAAAATTGAGCTAGCAGAAGCGGAAAAAAAATTATCAAAAATTTTCATTTTTTAAAATTTACTAGAAAAATGTAACACACTATGTCAGGTTAGCACCACAATAGGCTACAAACTTATTTTTTAAAGCTAAAATAACTCTCGCAGCTGAATTTAGAAATTGTTGATAAAAATCGGAACTCCGACATGCTAATAAAACCAAGCAAGGGCGATTGAAAAACAATTAAAATGTGGTATCTAAAATTAATTCGGTTGACGTAAAATTCTAGAAAATATTGGAACGTTGTTCATTGGTTATCGACATTCCTTCAGCACTCCAAAAATATAAGTTTGGGGAAAAAATAATTTAGTAACTTGGATTTCGCAAACGCTAACCAACATTCACGAAATCTACGACCTAAAATATTTGTTTTTAAATCGCGGTACGTAACCATAAATTAAAAAAAAATCATGTTCGAAATCGTCATCATGATCCTACTACAAAAGTGTAAAAACCGTTAGGCAGCGAAGCCAGTAATAACTTTACAGATAAGTTGTCGCCCACTAGACAAAAAAATAGCGAACCAATAATTCGGATAATCTCACAGCGCGCCGTTCCTGTCCAAAACTCGACAGACACATAATTCGAAAGAAGAAAAAAACTGTACACTCCATCGAATCAGATGGCCTCTTCATCTCCGACAAAAAATCCCCCCTTGATCGTTGACCTTTCCCACATTATGATACACAGGCAACCAAATTGTGTGACGAGTTGGCGGGGGTGGGCGCGTTGGCGCATCGAGATCCTACCCCTCGAGTCGGCGGTTCACAGGTCCTCATCGCCGATCCCTTCGAACACGTGATTCTCGGTGAGCGGTTTGGACGTGGTCGGCGTGCGGACGGAAGACTTGGTCGACACAGACGACAGCTTTTCCTATGTACAAACACACAAGCTAATTAGTAGTTTTCTATGGGGGGAAGACTATCGAGGAATCGGCCCAAAAACGACATCGAAAATACGGTGAAAGATTTCAATACATCTTTTCAATCAAAGTTTCCAATCTTAATCGGAATGACTCAAAATTGTATATTAGCACGGGCGAAGCCGAGTAGAATTTCTAGTAGTCAATTAAAAATGATAGGAAACTTCAAAGTGACGTGACATTTTGATGTCATTTCACTTACGAGCCAATTTATTTGGTCTAACTAATAAAATAAAATAAACTAAAATCTAACTAATAACTAATAAAACGCATACAGCATAACATAAAATTAATTTACAAGTATAACGAAAATTTACCAAATTGGAAATGCAGCGTATTTTCATTTGGATGTAAAATTAACGAATAATAAAATTTGTATGCTTTGACAATTAGAATGTACAATTTGTACCGGTATGTAAAATTTGGATGACGATATCGAATCTAAAACGGCATTAATAGAAAAAACGTTGAAACGTAAAAGAAACGTTACAACTTTCCTAATTTCTGTTAAGTCTAATACATTTAAAAGTTGATATCAACTGGTGGACTGAACTTACTGTTAATTTCTTCACGGAAAATTCCTTGGAATTGGCCATGGTCTCGGAACCCTTGAATCGAACAATCACAGAAACGCTTACGCCGCGAAGTCAACCCAAAACACAATTAATTTTACCAAAGGAAGCGACAACTTACGGATCCGTTGAGAATGGCGTCGCTGGAGGTGGAACGACTGACGCTAATCTGATGACTGGACCCGTCCCGCTTCATGTAGCTCCAGCTGCCCTGCCGCACACGATCCTGGGGCTACAACCACAAGAATCTACCGATTACAATCTGATGACATCGTCGGCAAACTCGAACCAATTGGGAGTGAATAAATAAATATACTGAGCCCCGATTGACCCCTCTTACCCGTCGAATCTTGCCACCGTTCTTCTTCATGAGAAGTTCTTCCACCATGCTCTGCAAACAGACGCTCATCAAGATAGCCTGGTTTAAAGAAAAAATATTTGTCAAAATACTGCTCATAACATAGGGCCCCATTTATTAATAATTTCATTAACATGCATAGCATTCACATAAAATACATTTAAAATTTGTTTTCGACAAGAACCATACTTATCAAGACCTGTTCTTCCAATAATTCTAGATTACATCAAACATTTTTGTCCAAAACAAGTGTGGTCATTTAATTAGGAGGGGAAATCAAAAAGTACGTTAATCCATTTTTCTTTTTCAAATAACTACGTACCATACGGGAGAGTGAGATATACATTTTGTCACAACTTTTCAATCACTCAATATTGATGGATTTGTTTTCAAGGCGTTGTCTAAATTTCCCCGATAATGAAAATTGAAAATATTTTCGATATGTGATAATGAGATTTTATAAAATAAAAACCAATATTTGCAAACATACACAATTCACAATCGCTCGCGAAGTCAAATAAAAATATTGTCCGAGACGACAATTTATGTTTTCTGACAGAAATACTACTTAAAAAAATGAAATAAATAATGAAAATTTGGACCGTAGTGATCTTAAAATATTTGCACAAGCGAAACAAAATGCAAATTTTTTTCAAATTAACACCTATTTTGTAGCACGTCGTGCCAATTACCTGTTCGCTAACCACGGTGATCCACTCCAACTTGTCCTTGCTAATGAGATACTGAAAGGCGAGCTCCAGACGCCGTCCGTCGCAACTAATCTTGTCGTCATCGCTGGCTTTCTGCGGCGGGAGAAGAAAGAAAAACGTCAAACCACGATCACCGTTAAAAAGAGAGCGGTGTGGAAAAATTCTCGCACGAACGAAGGCCACGAGATACGAGACACAGAATATGCTTACTGTTGTCGTCACCCTCCAACATCGCGTTCTTGTGACTTTGAAACTGTACTCCTTAATTTTATTCTGCAAAAAATAAAGAAAATATAACTGATTTTAGAATTAATAAAACAACTTCAAGATATGAAATAGAAATTGCTCGGAAATGAGAATTTTTTGATAGAAGCCTATCAAACATTTATTTTTTTATTGACTTTTGTAATATATTTAATGACTGTGTATCACAACAGGATATTCTGTACCCTGTTGTGGATGAGCACATTGTCACCAGTACCTCGGCAGTACCATTAAGTTTATGAAACTTGTCTTTCCCACATATAATTCCAAATTTGAATATAGTTGACTATATACCAAAGTAATATTATCAAATAAAATATAGTCAATATTAAAAAGTTCAAACTATGACGGATTCTACTCACATTGGATCCCTGGTATCGGAAAATGAGTTCCCGGTTGCCGGCATTGACGACGGCCAACGAATTGGGCTCAGGAAAATCGCACATGCAGGGTTTGAACTGAATATAACCGTAAAACTTGAGCGTCCTCGCAAACTGTAAATACTGAAACGAAGAAGCCAAAAAAAAATATCAAAAATCGACGCTTTCGACTCGAGGAAATCAGATGTTCCAGACATCCCACACATTATTAATTATTTATTTGTCGCAACAACCGAGCGGTCACCTCTCGCTTGGACCCCCTGGCCTGCAGGGCGGCCAGTTGCTTCTGCGTCTCCTTACTGGTGATGACCCAGCCCCGCTCCACGTCGTTGACCGTCTGCACGTAGAGCAGGTTCATGGCCACGCGTTCCTCCAGCAGGTCGTCGTCATATACGGGGTCCCAGTAGCTCTTCCGGAGCACGATCTTGTGCGGCCCCTTGGCGGCCTTGAGCGAAATGAACGGCGACTCGAAATCCTGCATTCGTCGAACAACTGTCAAATAATAATATTTAAAAACGTACCAATCGACACCGTGTCGAAGTCTTACGGAACGACAGCAGTGCGCAATAGAAAGTAGCAAAAAAAAATCTTACTGGAGAAATCTTCGTCACTTTCTTTCCGCAACAAGAACAAGGCGTAGTAGAACACAAACTCCACTGGCAGGTTAATAGCTGCGGCAACAGTCTGGGAATGCACCGAGAAAATAATAATTAATTAGTAAAATAAATCAACATCGATAATTAGAAAAGAGGAAAACCATACGTAATATTATAGAAAGTAATACCGATTGAACTATTAAATTATTATAATGCTTGTCATCACCTAAGTGAATATCACAACAGGAGATTATGTATCTCTCGTGTTGATTGGGCAATGTGTAAAGGGCGCATTTTCACCAGTACTTCTGGATCGAATAACGAAATCCTCAGCCGGGAATCGAACCCGCACTCATGGCGGATGCTCTACCACTGACTGGTCTACGACAACCGTATTTATACTAATTAATTTATATTTATTAGTCGCACTAAATAAATTAAACTTCATATGAGTTAAATATTTTATTATAATTGTTTCGAATTCTCGCTAGAAGTACACATATGTTAAGACAATGGTTCGCTGTTCCAAGCATTAATTCAATCGAAGTTCGATTGATGCGTCTAAATTTAACAGTGGATGGACAACAGAAGCCTCAACAATATTTAATCAATTATTTGCAAGATGATTGCCTAAAACAAATTTGATAATCCCGAACGCATTCGCAATCGATGAATTTTTTTGTTTGTTGGAATTGTACTCACTTCTAGCACATCGTCTGTTTGCAGCGTGGACAGAATAGTGATGTCCACCTTCTGGCCGTTCATTAAGTAAATGTTGAGCTGGACATCCTCCTGGTTTTGATTTTGCGTTTCCTGAAACGTGGCGCGATAATAATTAATCGTAATAAAAATAACTCCTCCGCCCACATTGTGTATTCGTCGATTCAGCGAACTAACGTAACTACGTAAAAATAAAATTAAGAACTGTTTTTATTTCTTTTCTTAATTTTCTTTTGGACGATGGCCACACACCTACCTGCTGAGCATTCACGAGGAAACCATTAAAAATCTCGTTGTTGAATATCTTCGAATCTTGGCTGACTGAAAATAAAAAAATAAATTGAGACACAAATTGAAAACAAATGAATTAATTTTTTTTTATTTACACACGATCTCCAAAGGCTGTTTCGTTGAAAATAGATGACCCGACAACAAAGGAAATAAATTATTTGAGTAAAAATTAACTCACTAATTTGGATGTACTTGTCCAGCTGAGACCTCCTCTCCTCCACCTGAGCAGGTGTGAGCGGCAGTAATTTTTTGGGTGGAAACGACGGAAGTTTATTGTGCATTTTCTTGAGCTAAAATAGAAAAATAATAACAGCAAAATTGAGGATGAGAAAACTCCAAACCGATAAAGGGGTTTTATTATCGGTCACAAAAACGCCAGTATTATTTTTTATTTGTCGTTACATGATTTTTTTCCGTGTTTTTGTCTACAAATAAAAAATACACATATTTTGGATTTATGTGAGCTATTACGTAATTCGAGCTCACAAAATTGGACTAACTTTTGTCCAATTTTGCGACGGAATTTCCTGTACACGTAAATTTAAATTTGAACGACATTGTCGTAACCTACAGAATTTCCTGCAGCGCTATACACCACAACACAATTGTGAAAAAAAAAATATATATAATAAATAAAATTAGAATTAATAGTTACGATTAAAACAGGTAATCTCAATAAATGAAAGACCAACTACTCTATGAGCAGTTTTTGGGCTACATGTACATGTAGATGCTCATGTGATATGTACATGAAGATTATAAAAGAGCAACAATTTAATTTCAAAGAGAACATACTTTTAGATTAATGTGTCATTTTCGCCAATTCAACCAACAATAAGCCCGATTGGTATTTGTAATCTTCCAAAGAGAACAAAATGGCTACACCGAACTGCATTTGGTCTCACTGGAAGGTCAAACGGTAATTAAACTCATTAGGAGCTGCGCGTTTCACTGTTTACCGCTTTGCCGCAAACGGCCAATCACAGAGTTAGAGTATAGGTTAACGCGGCCTCTGGCAGAGCGATCCAGCGTGAATTCGTACGCTAGTGTGAACCGAAAATGGAGTTTTTAAGTGCCTGGAAAATTGTGTTGGCGAGCCATTATCGCTGCACGTGACATAACACTTGCGAAAGATGAGCGTTTAGATTGCGGCTACGACAGAGGCGCAGCAAAAAACAGGACACTCAAAATGCCGACAATAACATTATAGAGATCGGTTCGGGTCAAAAAGAAACATTAACGTAAAACTGAAGGAAAATTGGGACTGTCATGATTAAGGACAGGAAATTTAGGTTCCATCTCTATTTTTCTGTTAGGGAATATTTGATTTGTCACACAAGAAAGCGCAACCCGAATAAAATAGCTCGATTATATAGGATTTAAAAAGGTGTTTAAAGGCAAAAACTGATAATTGGACAAAATGAGACGAAATTCTCAATTAAAGGTGCCGTGCAGCATAGTGGTTGGCTGCTATGCCCGTGACCGCGGGCTCAATTCCCAACCGAGACCTCCGGAATTCTTCGGAGAAATTCGTCCACACGGGACACACTGGGACCTTCGAAATGGAAGTAAAGCGGAGAGACCCGTGCTTATACGTTGTCAGGTACACATTAAAGATCCGTACCTAAATTAGCTAAAACTTACCTAGTCAAAATTATAAGTTGCGGGAGCACGCCAAGATGAATGTCGAGTAAATAACAAATAAATTTTCATTTATTTTAAATCCCCGATTGCCTTTCTATCAGGCATTTAAAATAAATGAAAAGTTTATTTGTTATTCAAAATTATAAGGTCGCCCTCTGAGGTTGCTAAAATAAGGTCACCTTCGTCAGTCTCATGTTTTTTGATCAGCTACAGGCTCATTCACGGCTGCTTGCGCACATACAGTATAATGAAATCGCAATTCAAAAACAATGGTCAAATTCCAGTATTTCGAGTAAAAAAATATTGCGCACACTGTCTTTTATTTTCTTTGGTTGACATATTTTTGTCCGAATCATTTTTTATCTACTAAAATAAAAGAACATTTAATGCCGAATAATGTTTCAGGGAATATCTTGATTTTTTAAGCACTTGGATCGAAAATGAATGTGCCTACTACTACACACGAGTGACTCACAAGCACACCAATTGCACCTGTCAAACCGATTAATGACTAACCCGTCATATTCAGTAGATCTGATGAAATACCAGTGTTGGGCTCGTTCCTTTTGAAAAGGAACCAGTTCCCGTTCCTCTGATGAAAAAAGGAACCAGTTCCCGTTCCTCAAAAATAAAAAAGGACCTAGGCGTTCCTGCGTTCCTTTTCAAAAGGAACCAGTTCCTTTCCCGTTCCTTCAATATTTGAAGAATTCGAATGATGACGTCGCGGAGTTGCACGTGCGCGCTGCCAATTCACAAAGAAAATAAATACCAACATGTGTGCCAAAATTGATTTGAATAACTTTTAAACATTTGCAATTTTAGGATCAATTTTCATTCGAAACGTGTTTTTTTAGGAAAAGTGTTCTTTTAGAAAATGAAGGTTATTAGAACAAGGAACGCTGTAACCAGAAAAGGAACCCCCGTTCCAGTTCCTGAAAAAAAAGAAACCAGTTCCCGTAACAGTTACCAAAGAAATAAAAAGGAACCTAGGCGTTCCTCAAAAAAGGAACCAGTTCCTAGGAACGGGAACTTTCCGTTTCGTTCCTACAGTAAAATACACACCGGATTCCGTTCTCACAGTAAAATACACACCGGAGAAGCAAAACTGTTTTACGCGCTTCAACGGCGCAATATTCAATATCGAAAATTCATTTCACGGGCACACACAGCTGTAACATGCTATTGTGTTTATGATAAGCTTTCAGAGTTCCTTAGACCAAATGAGACGGGAGTTTCGCATTTATTCCCACAAAAGAAGTCAGCTGCGTAAATGGGGGCTGCTGCCCAAATTTAATTACCTGTTCGTGAAGGCTATGGAGTTGCTTGTAGCGCACCGTACAATGTATGACCCCATTTATGTGAATGTTGTAAGCCTGAGAAATAGACAAGTAATACAAACATTATATATATATATTTTTTTTTTTTTTAATTCACGGCACGATACCGCAGTAAAGTACGAAAACTCCTACAATCGAGCAAATGGCAAATAAATAAATTACAATTACAATGTTTACCCGCGAGCAGCCCCTTTTAAGGGGGGCCTATGGCGGGGGCAATCAATTAATTAATAACATATGGATAGTGAATCGCATTTCTAGACTTGCTGAAAGTAGCCTGTAATTGAAGAAAAAGGCGAATAAAATGATTGATTGATTGAAGACATGAGATCAGGCAGGCCCACATAAAAAATAAATTGATATTGCGATTTAACTCATTTATTTTATATTAATAGCAATACCAATTCGTTTTAATCTGAACCTGCCTCAACGTTTATTATCATCAAGCGTTTTCAGTGTGCTTTTTCGCCGAAATGTGTACGCAAAAGAGGAAATAATTATTTAAAAACAACATCTGGCCAAAGAAGAATGCACCAACGTTTATTATTTTATATGTCGAGTGAATGTCATGCCAGTATGACCATTCGAAACCTCTATCGAACGTTTAAAAATGCAGCGACATTTTGCACTTCATTCGAAACTCGTTGGGATGCATTACATGCGATAGACTTTAAAGTAATACAGGTCGCTGTATTTTGGATCTCACGGACGAGTGACAATTAAATCTCCGGGGTTGAATCTGTTTTCGGCTCACTTGAAAATCGCTGACATGGATATTTTGATCTAATGGCATGCAGCAAATCTGCCCAGCCAAGGATAGAACCACCACTGTTTGCGTGTTTTGTGGACGGCCATGGAGCTGGTGTTTCCATGCTTCCCACTCAAAAATAAGCGCTTGACACCCGCTCGTACACGGTAGACCTAGTCGCAAACAACAATTCTCGTTCTCTTCGCGTAACCGTGACAGCAGTGAAAGTGCTAAAAATAGGTCATTTCAGTACATGTACAGTAGCTCTTGGGAAGGGGATGGGGAGATGTCAAACGATAAGTTGCACATTTAATTAACTTTTAACGAACATTGTCCAAATAGCAAAGCGTTGACAACACGCTAGATAAGGCTCCATCCTGTTAGCTATTACAATAAACGGCTACTTTGTCGCCTGAAAGAAACTAAACAAATTCAAGCCAAAACAACACGAAGTACGATACATGTACGTAGTCTACGCCAATTAGTTGCTTCAACAAGGCCACAGGCGCTAGACATTTACATATCTTCCATTGGCAACAACATATAATTAATCAGCCACTTGCGAGCCTACATTGACTGAATAAAACATTTCGAACATCGTTAATTGTTTACTTGTCTCGTTTTTCTCAATCCACTCCCTCTCCTACATTACATGTACGACCAATAGTCCCCATATGCCAACATATCTAGATTGAGCAGTGGTGCGTCGTGTTCTTAGTTTTGGCGCAATAATAATTAGGGCCAATGCAGGTCTCGAATGTCGACGCGCCGCGCATAAATGGAGATGCGATATTCAAGAGTTCAAGGAGTGATTGAATTGGGTCCTTCACTCACCACATAAGTGGAACCGTTGTCTTCCTTCAATTCCTGGGTATCCGGTATAGAGAAATGCATTGTGGCGACAGCTTAGACCGGGGATAGTCACACGCGAAGAAATAACGACCGATCGGAACCTCTAATTTCGCTTATCACATATCAAAAACGGGGGCACACAAATACTTTACAGCTTTCACTTTAGTTTGCGATTTTTGTGCACTTTTTGGATGATCCTCGCCGGGCAAGATATCCGTTCACACGTAAACGTCGATACAAATTGAGTTCTGCAATATATATCACATTTAACAGAGTCGCAATGTGGCCATGTATCGGAAATAAACAAAAGGCAGAACGCTACCAAACTCGATACCTTCTCACGTTCATGTGAGAAATCATTTGCGACTGTAGTGACACCGAGTGAGAGGCACCCAAAACTTGGCGTAACAATGTTAAACATGTAAAGTTAGAACACAGATATGTAATATATGTATCTAGGTAAATATTTCCATTATTAGAGACATAGGCGTACTACAAAATCATATATAAATCCAATACCTTTTTTATTATAATAGTTGTATACTGTCCGATATGTTTTCTTTAATCTACATAAGAAAATAACCCCAACTTTGTCACTTGCAGTAGTTTTCTGGTGCAGTATCTATTAAAAGAAAATCTATGGCAAACTAGAATTCTGAGGGGGTCAACAATCCTTTGAACCTTTTGCAACATTTTCAACAAATTTAACTCCTATTAATTTGCACTACTTTTAAAGAAATTTTTCCAACTATGTGAAATATATCGTAGCTGCTATATCGAAATATATCCATTTATCAAATAATTCATCTGTCCGAAATTGAATAAACGACTTTCAGATAAAGGTTCCTTAGAACGTGATTCCAACTCAGTCGCGTTGTTGATGTCGGGTTCCTTATATAAATTATCATTATTGTTTCAAAATGGAGGACGAGGAAGACGCGTGGTTGTACGGTGATTCCACCGCTGAAACTCCGAAAAATCCACTCGAAATCGACAATTCTCAAGATGCAACCCCGAAAGAAGACGCTGATAATGTACCGAAATCGACAGATTTGGACGAACCGGCAGTCGGAAACGAAGACGACCATTCCGCGGCACCGGTGAGTCGCTAGGCCCACTCAACAATGAGTGCCACAGCGCCTCTATCGGCCCATTAGTTTTGTATGCCATAGGCCTAACCACTTTGACAGTGTTTATTGCCAACAAAAATAAAACCCTTCCCAACGACAGACAATACTTATTTGCTATGGGACACCAGAGTTTTTGATTCATGCAACTTCCCCAGATTTACCGACCATTAAGCCCCTAGAGATGGTGTTGTGCTCGTGCGGCGACCATTGGAATAATTACTGCAGTGGTTAATCTGCCGCCAAAAGTGGTCCAACGATCGTGGCGCCATCAGAGTCAAACAAATAAAATAACGTGGTTCGGTACAGCGCCGAAATAAAGACGAACAGAGTCAAGCCTGTGAAACCGAGCTTGATGTTTCGCAGTCTCCTACTTGGTACATGTAGTTCCAACAATTGAAACTTTTCCGATTTAATTTCAGGTTGGCGAGAAGGAAGTGGGCGAGTTGAGCGGTGGAGAGGACGAAGGCGCCGCAGCCGCCACTTCCGGTGACACACAGGCCATGGAGGACGGCGGCGACGGTGACGGCGAAGTGGACTCTGATGACAGCGATTCCGACGATGACGACGTGCAGGTCAGCGCCAACTAAATTTGATTTTTAGTTTTGGAGCCAAATCCATTCGATTAGTCTAACTTTACTTTTTTATCCGTGAAACATGTGTACAGGTTACAATCGGAGACATCAAGACGTCGCCAGGTTACACCTACGGCGCAACCCCCGTCAATCTCAACATCAAACGTGGCGCCACCTACCCGGGTGGACCGGCACAGACGTCGGTTATTAGCAAGGCCAAGGTATGTGGATCAATACCGGTAGTAGAAATGCCACTTTACTCAAAAATATTATTCACGTCATAGAATTTATTTAGAAGGAGCGTAGTTTGTGTTCGAATGAGATCCCATTAAAAAAAAATTATCAACAGAAAAATAATTTTCTTGCCATCATTCGATGGAATATAGAGAATATTTATGAAGACATAAATATCTGTGTAAGATTTCGGAGAAAACTTACATAGATATTATATGTTATTTGGACTTCACAAGCGTTTCAATTTAAACGTTTACTTTTTATGTATGGTTACAAAAAAGTGAAAAGAAGTGAACGTCAAGCAGCTTGTGAGTGAGCCAGTGATCTCAGATCTGATGTTGGACCAAGAAAATTCTGAATCAGCAGACCTGTTCGCCTTTCCATTTTTTGGCGGCATTACGTTATATTGCATTGACATGTGAACTGCGACGTTTCAATTTTCCATTTCCCTGCACTTATCTCGCGCGTTCTGTCCCGACAGGGCATTGACCTCGAGGCGGTGGGCACCATCAACGGCGTACCCTGCTACGAGTTCAATCTGGATAGCTTGGAAGACAAGCCCTGGCGCAAACCCGGTGCCGACATCACCGACTACTTCAATTACGGCTTCAGCGAGGACACGTGGAAGACCTACTGCGACAAACAGCGCAAGTTGCGCGGGGACGGTGGCCCAACTCTGCCCAAGGTCGCCGGTGCCCACCACGCTGCTACCAAGGACCAGCAGATACCGGTCGCCACCCTCACCGACTGTAAGCGGACGTGACTTTACACTTGCTGTGGTTGTTCTGGAGTGAAAAAAGTGGTATTGACATTGGGGAATTTTGTTATTTTCAGTGAACGCGAAGAAGGCGGGACCACCGCCTGGTCGCAAGTTGGCGGGCAGCATCGACGTGATCGGTGGTACGACGTCTACCAGTCGTAGATCTCTCATGAGTTCGCCTAAGGAGAACGTTATCCAGGTTTGAACATTGCTTATCTTGAAATTTATTTTCTATAATAAAAAGTATCATTTATTAATTTTTTTTAAAGAAAATATTAAAGAATATCAGTATTACAAACGACTCTGGGCGGTCTTGGGTACGATTCTCAGTGTAGGTGCCCCTCACATATTGCCATAGCGGCACTAGGGGTACAGAATCTCCTGTAGTAGTCACTTATGTCATCAGGAGGAGAAAATAATCAAAAAATAATTTTGAAAAATAATTGAGTTGCTCAGAAAATGAAGTCAGGAAAAAAAATTAATTGAACAAATAAACAGACCCGTATTGAAACGATCTAAAGTAAAACCAGTCGGCTAAAGCACGAAATTGTGGTGCGAAGTTCCGGGTTCAATTCCCGGTACGGGCTATTCGATCAAATGGCCGAAAATGTGTCAATTGAACAGCATCGTTAAGGCACAGAAACCTCGAAAAAAACTAATGCATTGGTCATTTTTCTCCCTCGTTCCGTCCTCACCAGGTCATGACCGGCGAAAAACGCGACTACATCCGCAAACCCTTCCTGGACAGCAGCATGCCGCCCCCCAACATCTCCACCATGGGCCCGCCCGGGTTCCTGCCCCCCGACCTGTCTGTGCCGCCGCCCGGCATGCCTCCCCCGCCCCCCGGTCTCCCACCGCCACCCGGCCTACCACCACCGCCGGGCATGCTACCCCCCACCAGCATGATCCCCACCTACCCACCCGACCACTTCGGTGGCTTTGCTCGTTTCCCCGTACCGCCGCCCACGGTGGCCAGCAGCATCCCCGAGCGCATCCAACCGCCCGGCTACGACGGTCACACGCCGTTCTTCGGCGGCGGGGGCGGGTACAGCCACTTCGAGGCGGGCAACGAGGCCAACTGGGAGCCGCGGGATCGGCCCGACTCTGCCTTCTCGCAGGTGAGCCTTACAAAGTATCTTTCGCCAGTCGATATTGCGAGCGATTGCGGCGCGAGGGTTCCGGGTTCGATTCCCGGATGCGTGCTCTTGTTTATTTGGTTGGGAAATTTACATTAATTCAGAAATGCTAAATTATTTATTTTTCTTCTTCCATTTTATTTCATTTGTTTCTTTAATTTTCTTATTTATTTTTTCTTATATTGCCTTTATTTTTCTTCTATTATTTTTGAAATTTTGTAAGCCAACGTTAGGTAATGTAACGAAAGAAAAAGTATTGCTTAAGTTTTAATTTTATTTACTGTTCGGAAATTTTAATATCTATGTTTTTGGTTGTCGCCCCGTCCAGACTTGGGATTTTAACAGCGAGCGGAGCGCGGATCGGTCTCCCGGTCACGAGGAGGATCACGAGCGTCGCCACGAGCGGGATCGTCACCGCGACAGGGACAACCGGGACAGATCGCGGGACAAGGACCGCGAGAGGGACACGCGTGACAGGGATCGGGAACGGTCGCAGGTATACAAGTACATGTAGAATCGTTTAAAATGCTCAAATCATGAAGGCCATCAACGTGTAGCTGCCAATATATTTTTTTTTTAAATATCGCACCGCGCGCGCTTTAATTTTTACTATGTGTTGTCGCTTACATTTTTTTTATCTCACACCTTGCCCTTTTTTATACCAATAAAACCGACATTTTTTTTTAGAAAGAAACAATGTGTGGTAACTGCAATTTTCTTGAAATTTTGGGGGGAATTGGCATGATTAAAAGAACAATAATTTTTACTGTTATGATTGGCGTGAAGAGAAGGAAGACAGAAACATGGAAATTAAATGACGGTCGTCTACACTTCTAACTTAAATTTCAATTTGAGACTGGGTCATTGAAAAGTCATTGATAGATAGAAACTGACAAATAGATGCAATAAAAATAGAGAATGAACGGTAAGGTGTTCAGTGAACAATGAGACCCTAAACTAAAAAAAAATAACATTATCTTTCTCAGAGGGACTCAAGACGGGAGGGACGCGATGGCCGCGAAGGCCGAGACGGTGGACGGGATGAGCGAGAGCGCTCGCAGGGTCGGGAGCGAAGTGAGCGCCGTGAGCGGAGCGGCGAACGGAGCCGGGACGATCGCGACGACTATGAGGAGCGGAGAGAGCGCCGACACCGGGATCGCGACCGTGACAAGGAGCACAGGTAACCTTACAATTACAATGATTGCTAGCAAGCAGCCCCGGAGTGGCCTATGGCGAGGATGTCCTATTTTTTAACACCATGATGCTATCATATTTATGATGGCTCCACGGAGAGACCGGGTAATTTGGCCTAGTCTTGGCTTCTCAACTAGGTAGGAATCTTTAACGTGTACCACCTGATGACGAACAGGCAGCGGTACCACGGTTTTACTTCCATTCAGAAGGAAGGCGTGTGTACGAAGTTATCTCGCCCAAAAAATTCCGGCGGTCTCGGTCGGGAATTGAACCCGCGATCAAGGGCATAGTAGGTGCACACGCTAACCACTACGCCACACGCCACCATTTTACGGTTGAATGTGTAAGCCGAACGTCTCCCGGTTTTCTTAGGTCATCCCGTCGCCGGCATCGAGACGACGACGAGTCCTCTGAGCACCGCAGTTCGCGCCACCGCCGGAAGCGCTCCAAGCGGATCAAGGAAGAAGACGGTACCGGTGAGACCAGTGGCGACGGGGCGGGCAACGACGACGGGGACGGAGGTTCCACACCGCCACTGCCCCTCGATCCCAAAGAGATCAAAAAGGAAAAGGACTGAACTTGCACTTTCTGCACACGGTCTACCGCCGTTTGCTTCATCTTCTGTCATCTATCTGCACGTTCACGGTCGTTGGAAACTCTGGTATTTTGGGTTCACACGCCCTCTTTCCAGACGAAAGTAGCCGAATTATCTTGGATGAACGTATTAGGGTCATGGGTGAATTGAATCGAGTTGTAAAAATTACATTTTGACATGCTTCTGGTCAGTCGAACTTTCGTTAACCAAAACTTATTCCAAACCGGAAGTTGCTCAAAAATAATTTTTACAGCACAGGTCAGCAGAGAAATACAAAGACTAAAATAATTTCGCATTTTTTGTTGCGGGCAATAGGGTTGTGAAACGGAAGTGTTTGATATGCCGTTCAGACGTCGGATCAGTTCAGAAGTTCACTCTGCTCTGCGATTAATTTATAAATTGTGTCCGTATTACCATATGCTTCGCGAAACTGTCACGCGCTATGTTCATGATGCATGCGACTGGTGGCGCCGTCTATTTATGGCACGTGCACAGGACCGAAAAGTAATCGGAAACTAGGACGTCCATATTTTTGAATTGCTGTGTCCTGCAAAGCGATTTTGAAGAAAGTTTGACATTTTTTTTATTTCATGTGTTTTTGTCTAATGAAGCCGATTTTCAGATCTTGAAAGGTATCTTGACTAATAATAAACCGAAAAGAAGAATTGTTTGCCGTGTCATTTCTCACTCCACATTTCATCCAAACTATACACTGTATAACATTACATTTAACAAATAACCGAAATACCTCACACATTTCAGCAACCATTATAATGAAAATATCTTATGGCCCAAGGCCCTAGGCTGATGGCGTCACAGACGCACTAGGACGGCGTCGGGTTGGCACTGGCTTCTCCCGACCTCATTGGCTTGAGAGAGCATAAAAAAACTGAGGTAACCAAAACTCAAATGAAATTCTGCGGCGCAAAAACTTACAATACTGGCCGGCAAAATAGCAAGCGGAGGTGGCGGCGTTCTTAGTCTTGGCCGGATTTGTAGACGCAAAAAACTGACGCGACACTCTTGATTTTTGGCGATGGCGGGTAATCCAAACGGAACAACCGCAAAACACGAAAGTTGGACACAAATCTTATCACGAATAATGAAAACAACTACTCCATCAGAAGACTGGTGAGAGAGTGAGGTCAATTGACAGGGCAAGTTGCCAGAGTTGCCCCACTATTCTCACAGGTGTCGCTACTCGGTCGCCTCTAGGTAGGAAGCGGGAATCTCAAATACAGAAACGCGACATAATATCTGTGCAAACAAGCATATTTTAGAGAATTAAAATGATCTGAAAAATAAAAAGTTCCCTTTTACATTAACTGAGAAACGAAAAGTTATATTAGAATTACTCCGGCCAACCTGCCCAATTTTCTCCTAAACCCACTTCCACATATTGTAAATGAAAAAATCGTTCTTTTGACTCTTAGCGGGACTTATTTGTCCCGGCATATGCGTGCGCTTGGCTCCTATCGGGACATATATGTCCCGGTGTGCCTATGCCTATTTCTATATGATGCCACATTTCAAACAACTTTTTTTTATCATATTTGAACAAAATACACGATCAGCTACATATATCAGTGCATCGGAACTCATAATTTCATCGATTTTGGCTTCTTTTTTTTGGCAAAAAATGAAATTTACTTACTTTTCACCGAAAAACTGCTCCTAAACATGCAAATGGCGTCACAACTTCATGGGAGCGGCCATTTTCGATTCTTAAGGACCAGTACAAGTGCTTCCACCTAGTGGCATGATCGTACAACGACCCAGTGAAGCGCGCGAAATTTTGAAAGTTGCCGGGACACATATCCCGATAGGAGCGAAAGGGCTAAATGTGATTGCGAATTGAAAAATACGCACGCACATTTCGATATAATCTCAATAATATGAAACTTATTTCTTAAGTGTAAACTTAACTTATAGTTAAAATAAACTAAAGTTAAACTTGAAATTATTCAAATGGTAATAGATTAGTAACATTAATTCATTAGAAACGATTCAATTCATTAGAAACGTAATGTTGTTGAAGCCGTATATATTAACTAAGTTATATTCGTGTAGAAACATGAACAAGCCTTGTAAACCGTAACTCTTGTTCATTTATTAAGACTTTGAATACAAATTGCTTTTTAGATCATAAATACAGTGCGAACGATTACTCAATTATTGATTGCATTTTAAAATAGAATTTTAAATTAAATTATAACGTGCAAAAGAAAGAAAATAATTTTGACATCTACGACGATTTTTTGTCACATTGATCGCCGTACACATCTAGTAGTGTTTCATCGAGTTTCAAGGGCAGCTTTGGTGAACGTTGAAGGTCCTTATCAAGAGCGTCTTTCCCCTTCTTATTCAATGCAAAGCAACGGTAGTCTAAATATAATAAATAATAATAAATATTAGTTTTCGCCTTATGTACAATTTTTGTCTTTTTTTTTACATTTACAACAATATACTGAGTATTACATACTACACATGTATGTATACACGCATAGTTGTGATTAATTTTAATGGTTATGTCTCGGTTCAAATTTGGCACATATTTACCTTCAATAAATAATCCATTGTGTTCACATGTATAAACACACCAGTAATTTTTATCTTTGTTGTATTTTGCTGTGTAGAATTTAGCCGTTCTCCCTGCAATGTATAACGCGATATTTATTAATTGATCAATATAGTTGATCTAGATTTTGTAATATTAGGAATCGATAATGAACTAGTTATAATTATGAGGAATATAACTTACCATCAAAGTTGTTGTACACATCCCATTCATTCATTTTCTTATCGATAGTAATGTTGGCTGTAAATTTTCCCAAATATCTGGGGGGGGATTGATAAAATTGAAACATTGTAGCAAACAATTGATTCACAAACATTGAAACAGTTACCCGATCAAATAAATTTTTAGAATTGAATATTTAACTTAAAAATTAGTTAAACGTGAGTTTTTATTTTTAATTTTTACATTAAAATCAATACAGAGTATATGGCCTTACATTTGGTCATATCCATTACGAATGATTTGTATATATATAGCAAATAAGTTATAACTTACTTGTGGGTCAAAATCCCATCTGCTCGCGAGGGATTTTTGGGGTCGCTGATAAACTGGAAACGAACACACAATTCGATGGGTCGAAGACTTTTGTATAATCGCCAATTGTCCTTAAATGGTTCGAGAGCCTGAATTGGAATAAGAAACACATGGATTTGAATCAACAAGTAAAAAGCGACAATTTTCCTACAGTATGCTTAGATGTTTTCACACTTGATCTGTTGAGTTGGAGTATCCGCGGGTAAAACGCCGCACATGTCATAAGCATGTCCGTGCATGTGATGCAGCAAGGATGAATTGTAAATGACATGTGTCACGTCGACATACAGTATGCAGACAATATGAATTTTGCCAAGAATCGCAACATTTTCAATCCTATTTTTAAGAAAACTTACCCCACCCCTCATACCTATCATTTCGATGCGGCTAAGGGGTGGGTAAATTCCCCCAGAATTTTGGGGCGATGGCATTTCTTTTTCATTACATGTATTGTCAAGGAGATGAAAATAAATCTAATCTAATCTTGACTCAGTGATCAGTAATATATTGCAATATTAAAAAAATTGAACTCCGCGTCTGATAGAAATTAATTAGCTGGTAGCCTATGCGGCTAATAGACGGTGCGGTCATTCGGCCATTCGGCTCAGTGGATTGTGCTGACTGTGGTGTTTGCCTCGCATTCATTTCGAAAATAAAGTATTCGATTCAATAAAAAAAATGTGTTTACCTCTTTGGCGTTGGTTACAATTTTAGGAAGACGACTACAGCGTGTTACTTTACCAAGTATTGATGTGTCACTGTCAATTGCCAGAACAGCGGCTACTCCAACCACCAAAAGGAAAGACAGAATAACTTTGATTGACATTGCAAATTCACTTGAAGTCGTTAACGGGTAATTCAAAACAACTCAGAGCAAGGTCGACAAGTTGTGATACCTTCAAGGCATCTGGCCCGGCGCTTATATATGGTTGTAATCAGGTCTCAAATGTAAAAATATAGTTTTCCCCCTTGGATATTTGGAATTTTTTGGCAAATGCATAAAACAATTAATTCGCTATTTTTTTTCCATTTGGGAATCGCGCTTTAACTTTGTTGGTTCGTATTAATTACAGTAATTAATTTCACCAGGGAAAAAATCGATACTCCTCCATGATTTTCCATAATCAATGGGATGTTCTATCGTGACAATTTGTATTCTGAATTCTGGATTTTTTCCCTTTCGGAAAGAAGAAGGATTTACATATGACTAACCTTTGACACATCGTTGAACTGAATGCAGCAATGATGAACAACCTTTGTATCATTGTTTGATAAATACAGGTATTTTAGAATAATGTTTACTTTCCTCACTTGCTCATGAATATTAACCGATTGCTTATTAAATGGAAATCAATAACCTTTGGCTCATCGAACTCAATGCTCGTACGTATCATTGTGCTTATTAAAAAATATGTAAACTAAAAAAAATAAAAATAAACTAATAAATAAATTAAAAATACGGGATTTTTATTTTTGTGCTTCGGCTGTTAATGCTGAATTAATAGAATATTTCTCGACCAGAGAGCAATAGAAACTTCTCGTGTAACAATTTATTGGATCATATCACAAGAACTTTCATTACAATTTACAAATAGGTGGCATTGAAATTGTATAAACGTTGTACCGGTATGTATAATATAAATATAGACATTTATTATGGTTTAATTATAATAACCGATTTTAAAGCAAAATGTATTCCTGAGGTGAAGTTTAAAAAATAAACTGCCGCGATATTCACTACACGGGTGACAATAAAAATCAAAATCAGAAATATATTTAAAAAAAAAAAAAAATTTAATCTTCAAAATAACTTTTTAAGTCCGTTTTATGTTGTGAAACAGATGGGCACTGGGGAAAACCCGAACCATATGCTATTGTTGGTCAAAGATGTTCATCACCTCTAGTTCCTAGAACACATTCGACTCACAATCTGCCATAACCACTAAAAAGGTGATTTATATTCAAGCATATTCCAATAGTTAGTGCAGGGTTAGTTATGGAACAATTAGTGCAGGGGCGATGGATGTCACTGATCCCTGCATAAATATGCCACAACTATACATCGCAAATGTGGCGCAAAGAATGCATAAAGTTATCCGTAATAAAAGTGAGTTATGCAATTATGGTTTATACACAACCTAAACAACTACATACAACCTAATTAAGAATTGGGGAAATTCATAATGCACAAGTACTATATTTTAGACTACTTAGAATTATTGATAAAAAGTGTATCCTTGACCATAAATACCACGACCTTTCTTTGATTTCACAGTGTCCTTGTTATTTTTAACTAATTATTTTTAATATCTATTCATTTTTTACATCGTTTCTAGAAGTGAATATGGCAACACTTCTAGAAACGATGTAAGAAATGAATCAACCTGAATATTGCCTAGCTAAAATTTCATTAAAGTTTGATCAAAGTTAATGTATTTTTACTTTTTTTATACGTAAGAAATTCGAATATTAATAAAAATTTTAGTAAATTGCAAAGACGGTTTGAAAACTCCAAATTATCAGTCACAGAAAGAAACAAAAATAGTTATGGTTGCTATTTTTAAATATCCAATCTGATTTAATTAATTGGCATCAAGTCGTTTAGGAACTCCCATGGCGATAAATGCGTCGCAGTTCTTATGCGTGTTGAGTGCGGATTCCATTAGGAATATCCACTCGACTTAACGCAATAGAAAAATAAATTAGTTGATCCTTCACTATTCTCAATGCTGGTACTTAGCACGCTACATGCGAGTAACGCGACAATGGGGCTGAGATGTAATTGGAAGGGGGCTGTCAGGGTAACCCAATTGTAACGCATTTCTTGTCAGCCATTAATTTCAATGCCGAGTCAAAGTCAACATGACATTGACACGACATGGTGGGTAGCCGTACTACACCTGCCGCCAACTAGCGCCACCGACAGCCAGCTCGAAAAATACAAAAAACGAGATGAACGTGTTCTCATGCTTTCAGAGGTCGACATGCGAAAGACCATCAGCCATCGAATGAATTAAACGAGAAGTAATTCTTTAAATTTTTATTTCACGAATCAGCTGCTAAATAATTTATTTATCTAGTTACTATTTTGCTGACGAACACAAGGGTGGAAAAAGTATATCAGAATTAATCAAAGTATTTTCATACATTGTGAATTTTAAATACAGTTCCACATTTTAATTTATTTTTGTTTCATTGCGCTAATTAACATGGCTGCCAATAAACGTGTTCTATGACACGATAACATGGCATGTTGAATTTAATGTCCGAAGTTCTAAACATGAAGGTTGCGGAGAAAAACACCTTGTTTTTCTCCTAGCGCTGTAGCCGTTGGTTTACGAAGTTGGATAAGTTGGTGCGAGAGTTGGAAGGAGTGAGTCGTGGTCAGGGTTTGAAAAGCGGTCAAATAACATCATCAATTTCAATTTCGCGGCTATTTTGAGTTTTTATAACTTTGTAAACCAACGGCTACAGCTCTAGGAGAATAAGGTGTTTTTCTCCGCAACCTTCATGTTTGGATATTTTGTAGCACCCTGTATGGCGCTTCGACTATGATTTTTATTTTACCGAGTTTTAAAAGCTCCCCAATCTGTGCTGCCCCGCAATACACCGAAGTTGGAAACTACAGTAGAAGAATACAGTAAAAGAATACAGTGAAAGACCAATTTTCTGATTAATTTTTTTTTATTGAAACTGCTAATGTTTACAATATTTGTGACAATCAAAGCAATTTAACAAGTTAATAATTAATATTTTCTTTTCTTTTTCCATGTCATTTTTATTTTACGATACTATTTTGCCGGGAATTCCAAAATTGTGCAAAGGTTTCCTGAACCAGGATCAAAGTCAACAATATTACTACCGGGTCCTATTTCTCCCATACGGATGAGAGAAGATTCATTTTTAGGGTCCATTTTTAACCGCTCCTGCCGCCATATCCACCTGATCCGGAACTGCGCTTTTGAATAAGGAACTCATGCCCTTTGAGCACTTCGTTGGCCATGTCCGAGGCTCTTCGAAACAGTTTAACCATGGCATTGGGTCCTACGTTCCTCTTGGCTGCGTTGAGTTCGTCCTCTTTTAATATGCTTTCTACTAATCTCTTGTCCATTTTGCCAGTCTGAAAAAAATTATTATTTTGCGAAACGAAATTTAATAAATGGTCCAGTTATTTTGATAAGTTCCGCAGTTTGATTTACGATTAATCAGTTTCAAGAAAACGTAGATGTTAGTAAAATCTACATAACGATATAAAAATATTTTATTATAACACATTTTAATTATAGTAGATTGCATTAGAAACAATTATTAGGACAACACAGGGTGTAAAATATAAAATTTTTATTTAAGATGTTCTGCATTAAATATCCAATAACTACAGAGTAAATGGCAAAGAAATACCAACTAAATATCCACTTGATAGATACACGTACAGTATATGTGAACTCAACGTTATCGAAGAATAAACGAAAAAAAATGAACGCTAATCACTTTCATAATAATTACGGACTTGACAAAGCAAAATAAAAAAGGGATCGAGGGTATGGGTCCGGAGACGTCGCGAGGGACTCTGC
>JAUJYS010000315.1:0-25348 GCA_033995665.1 Melogona broelemanni | reverse complement strand
AACGTGTTATTCATCGTTTCACAAAGTTATTTTCTTCTAAATTAAGTTTGTGATCTCGTTCGTCTTCAAATCACGCGGTCTCGTAATTAACATTCTAATATTTTTGATGTACACTTCGACGAACTTTCATCCTATCTCTCGTTTTAGATTTATTCCTACACGATATTATATTCTTCAGATTTGTTTGAGCAAATTTATTTTTTGTTGAACAGGCTTTTGTTGAATGATAGCTGGAATAGCCAGGCTGCAGGATCCACCCGTAAGCTCTTCTTGGCTTATTTATTTTTGTTTTATTTTATTTACGAAGTATATAAATTTTATTTTATTTGTTTTTGACTTTTTTCTTTTTTATTGGGGGGGAGGCGAATTCCCCTCACTGTTGTGAATATCACTTCGTTTTAATTAGTAATAGTTTTGCTTTGAGTTTTAATTTTTTTACAAATTTAATGTTTTATGTGTTTAGTAAATTAATGCATCGAAATATTTTATTTTTATTAATCAAAAATTGCAATTTCAAAAACATTTGCATATTTGAAAGTTTAATATATTGTAAACGTCGAAAATCACGATGGACAAACATAAATTAAACCCAAAAGGAATGTATGAAAAAGTTTTTGATGCAATCGGTACATTATTTTGTAAGATTGTTACGAGTAGAAATTACTTTATTTAGGAAGAAGCAGGACAAAATACTCCAGTGGCCTGGTTGGCTAACGTGCCTGGCAGAGCTCCAAATATTTGTAAAATTATTTTTACGATTTTGACTGATGAGGAATAGGCTATTGGGTTAATACCTTTGGCCTCACATTGCATCAATTTATGACGGACAGATTGGACCCCTGGCGAGCACACACAGTCCAATCTGCCAATCATAAACTATGCAATTTTAGGTTAACCCAATATTGCGCTCACTCACCCACTCACTAACCATCATAATCACGTCGTAATTCAGTTGCGTTAATCATCGAAGATTTCCAAACCTTATTTGACAAAACATATAATTATACTATCACATTAACCAGTGAAGAGTGAGATTTGAACCCTTTAAAATTGGAAAAAAATCGAAATAAAATTATGTTAATAAATAATGTAAGATAACTTTTTAAACAATAATTGACACACTGTAATTGGAAGCGTATTAAATTGGTGCAGTCACATTGGACAGTTGCCATCCATTTTTAATATTCAGGTATAATTTTCAGGCTGCTGCTTACATTCTTGGAAGAAATATTAATTTAGCGATGCATTTTAACTTCTAAAATCAACACTTTTTTTCCCCGAAGATTTTGAAGTTTTGAAGATTTAAGTTTATAGGAATATAATGCCATGAAATACAGTGCATCATTATTCTAATAAATACCTAATGATAATATACAAGTTGCCGGTCCTACATAGAAATTAAAGAAAAATTGCTGATAACAGTTGTCGTGGAATTCGGATGGAGTAATTAAGTTTGCGAACCACTGGACTATTGCCAATTCCATAGCGTCCCCCTCCCCCCAGCATAATATATAATACGTACATTTAACTGCATTGTCCACTGCACTGCCAGCGCATTTAATCCACCGGAACAGATGCCAGTCAAAACCATGGTAAACAATTCCAAGTGTTCGCCATTGGTTCACGTTTTTGTGAGGTAACATTCTTCTAGTTGGGGGTTTCGTGTTGTTCGCCAACCGAATAGAACGAAAACGGCAACAGTGTCAAACATCACCCGTTGTCCGGTATATATATACGTCTATGCCCATTATTACCCTCGTTTCGTGGCTGTTCTGTAACCCTCCTCCTCCAACTCCCTTTAGTCCAAACCTCACCCTCCAGAAACGGTGTACTCCACCAGCCTTGTACAACCCCCCCCCACTTCCTGGAAAAGAAAAGTCCCAAAATAATAAAGACGGCGCGAATCGAATCGAGAGCTTACGCCGAAAATCCTGTCGGACAGGCAAACGAATGTACATGTAGACGTGGACGTTTCGCATGATTGTAAAATGCTTCCCGAGCCTAACCTTTGAAAGCTCTCCTCCTTCCCCCTCTATCTGCGCAGTTGGGAGCAATTTCACAGCCTGAGTCAAATTTGCACAAATTAAAAATGTCTTCAGGTCAAAAATAGAACACAAAAGTAGGCGTCAATTGGTTGCATTCTGCGCCGCTAGATGTTTCACAGAGTAATTTTTCGCACACCATAAATTATGATATCTGAGAATTTTGAATTTTGAACAAACTACATATTCCTATGAGGAGAGCGAGTCGTTTTGAATTAAAAAAAACACCCTGTACATGTTTTACTAATTGCAGTGGTGCTTAGGCGTGGAGAGGAGTTTGTTCGACTTTTCCGACCATTTTGATGAAATCGATCGGTTGCGCGATTCCCTCCCACAAACCAATTTCCGGGGAGAACGACAACAAAATAAAAAAGGTATTTTTTTATTCATTGATATTTCGATCGATGTGACCGCGCCAAACTGGAACGTTACCGGCGGCGATCTTCAATAAATTACAAAAGAGAGAACCGGCGCTTCGGAACTCGCGAGGGTTACGTGGTACATATTCAGCTACTGCTGACGTGAGCAACCAAGAGCTAGCGAAAAAAAAAAAATTGCGGAAAAAAAACTTTCGTGGCTTTTGCGACTCAGCATTCACGCTAGAAAAATCGGCTATGTACCTGCGAGCGCTATTTGCGCGACCGCCGCTGTTTCTATGACAACGGCTGCACGCGCATACACCCCCGCCGGAGTTCCATAGGAGCGCGCGCGCGTTTCCTGTGCTACTCGCGCGTGTTCCCCCCTTCAAATACTCGCCCAAGCCGACAAACTCTCGTCCCACGCAACCAAGCCGCCGAGAGCGCCAAAGCAACGCCGCTTTTGGGCGGAACTACTTTCTGTCTCGGAGTGACACCGCCGCGCGGACGGTTTTGGCGCGACCAAACCCCCGTCTCATTGGTCCGCAGTGCCCTTCCGGGTTGTCCTTGACAGTGTTTACTATCGAGGCACCGCGCACGCGCAAAGAAACGCTGCCACCTCACCGCCACCACCCTCAGCATACCTCCTACGCTTACCACCCGCTCCATGCGCGCGCACGCTCTCCAAAAGCGCGGTTCGCCGTTCAGCTCTCTTTAGCTAGCACGCCACCCCAGTGTGATTCGATCGCGAGCAGAGAGAGAGCGGTAAGGGAGCTTTTTCTCAGCCCCCCGCTACACCAGCGCCGCCAACTGACGATCCGCGCAAACGGCCAACAAAACACACACACACATACAACTCTCCCCCACCGCCAAAAACGCACGGACGATTTTAATTTCCTCGACCGAGAGAGAGAAGCGAGCACGTTGTGTGTGCGAGTTTGTGTGTGTGTTACGTTACCGCGCGCGCGCGCCCAACAACCCGGGGCCCCAGTCGTGAGAAAGACATAGTGAGCGAGAAACGTGTTAGAAAGAAGCCAAAAAAATTTAATAATATACACCCATTTGTCGGACAATCTTGATGTCGCGGGATAGGAGGCGGCCGGCAGTTAGCAGTGTGGTTCCACGCGGATGATGAACTCGTATTTCGACCAGGGTGGCTTCTATGGCAGCCAGGGTGCCAGCGAACAATCGTACCGCTTTCCCCTGTTGTCGGTGCCGCCCTACGCCCAGCCCCAGCAGCAGCAGCAGCACCGTTCCCACCACCAGGATGCCGTGTACGAGGCGCAGACCGCGGCCACGGCGGCAGCGGCCGTCGCCTGCAAGCTGTACAACTCGGGCGGTAACAGTGTGGACGGCGCCGCGGGGGTCGTCGGTGCTGCTGCCTACAAGAGTGGCGGAGGCGTCGGTGTGGGGGGCGACTGCTCGCCCGTTAAAGACCAGAACGGATACAGTCAGAACGCCGCCGCCGTGGTCAAGGAGGTGAACCACCACCACCACCAGTGGTCCGGTGGTGGTGGCGGAGGCGGCGGCGGCGGGGCCGGGACGTTGCCCGTGCGGCCCTCGGCCTGCACGCCCGACTCGGTGCGCGGGTACGACGGTGGCGTGAGTCCGGTGCCGCGCGATCGCGCTTCGGCCGTCGCTTCTGCCGTGGCCAACTCGTGGTCGCAGTGCTGTCAGACGGGCGTGGCAGCGGCACCACCTCCGCCGCCACCCCCCGCCCAACAGCCCAGCTCCAACCACGCCACCTTCTACCCTTGGATGGCCATAGCAGGTCGGTACCAAGTGACCAACCCGATGCTAGGTAGGAAATGTGCCTCCAACATTTTTATTATTATTATTATCTAATCTCTATCTTTCTCTCTGTCTCTATCTCTTTCTCTCTGTCCGTTAAAACTGTCTCGCTATTATAATTAAAACTGTACGACGTGACGTATGTGGTTGTGATGGAAAAAACAATCGGGGGAAAATAAGTCTCGGTACGTGTATCAATCAGCTAGCACGTGTTTTTCGTTTTTCTGTACCCCCGTGACCCTGTTTTTATCTGACTGTATCCACGTCGAACTATTTTCTATGAACGTTAGTTCATCAAACGGTAAATAGGAGTGGATTATTCGCGTGCTTTTAATAAATTTTGCGAACTTTAAATAAAAAAAAGGATTTGGCGCGCGAGAATAGCACGTGCGCGCTCCGCCAACCAAAACAATAAAATAAAATAAAAAAACGTACCGGCGAAAAGACTTTGTTTTCCCCCAACTGTTCGTTTCGTCGTGTTTTTGTCAGTCTTCTGTGTCAATGTGAAATGTCCTGATCTTGAGGGGGGGGGGAGGGTTGTGTGTGTGTGTGTGGGGAGTGGGGAGGAGGCTGAAATACGTAAGAAAGGGGTGGTTGTTGGTGGGGAGGAGTCTAGGAGAACAATCCCTCTCCCTCGCCGCGTGTGGTAGCGATAACAACGTGCGTACAGTACAGATAGCCTTATTCTCGCTATGGGTGGTGGCATACTATTATCGAAATTTGTTTGGCGAGCGAGCCCCGGCAATAGACACCCCCGATATGGCAATATCAATTTTCCGTTGTTGTCATAAACTTACCTGGCGTATATCTTCGACACGCTGTACTCTTCGTGGAGGAGGATTCCCCGTGGTGATCTTGTCCTATTAGGTTCGATTGTGATGTAGACGAGTACCCTGCAGGTTCCTTTTGTTGCCTTTTTTGACACGGGGACTTCACCTGTCCTTGCTCCCCTTTTTTATTTCCATTGATCACCCTCCTATACGAAGCGATCCATTGACGCCAAATGGATTGTATCCGCCGAATCAAAATAATTCCTTTGTCGGGTGGCCACCTATCGCACCGGCACAAAAACCTCGATACGGGTCGTGATAATGCGACACCTGAGTGCACAAATTGGGCAGCCATTTTTATTTCTTTACCAGTAGCGGTAGTGCCAATTTTTTATGCGCGTAATAGTCGCAGCATGCGGGCCTCGATTTATGTCCTGCGTAATCGTTGTCCTGGAAGTTGCAGTCGAAAAAATTGCGTGTGGGCTGTTTTGGTGCTTCCTCGCTGCATTTGTAGAAATATTGCGTAGAAAACATACGGGTACATCTATTACCTGGAATCAATGGCTTTTCGGTATATTTATCGATAAAGAAAATAAACCCCCTCCCAAGTCTTGAATTAATTTTTATTTTACAGGACATGAAATAATACTAGTACACGTATTTGTTTTGACAACATTGGTCGTAAAATGTTACACACGCCTTGTCAAAATACCTTTCCGCCATGGGGGACGACCCCCCACGAATCGTTTAGTATCGGCAGCCAATTGACCTTGTTTCTTACGAGCTGTAACTATAACCGTTATATGACGTAACCGATTTAACAGCCGTCATTTAGAGTCCTAGTAACTCTCCCTCTACACCCGGTATATGAAGTTCTCCGGCTGGTATTTTCAGCCATTATCGTCATCGTCACTTCCTCCCCCCACCCCCTTTCCTGTATTCCCCTCCCAACCTCCCTTGGTTTCATTCACCCACACCTCCAATTCTTCCTCCCCCTTTCCACTATTTTTCTTTAGTCGCCCGTGTAGATGATGTTTTTGGGGGATCAAAGTTATTGGTCCCCGGCCCATAAAAATGGCTTAAGTACATTTTAACTAGCAGATTGATGCCAATATATGAGGGCGAGACACTAGGCCACGTCACACGGCAGGAACAACTGCGAAAACGACATGTGCACCGTATGTTGTGTGCAGCGGCCGTTAGAAACGTCCACGTACTTTGTATGCGTGTGTGTGGTGTTGAGTGGAAAAGTAGCGGTCAGGTGTTTTGCTGGTTGGGTTGTTGTGTACGTTGGCGGCCGTGCTATCGATGTGTGGAGGAATTTGACCGACGTTGTTTGACGTCATTTTTTCAAAATGGTGGCTTCAGGGACAAGTTTACCAAAACAAAAAATTAATGAGATTTTTTTTGTTCGATGAGAGGTTTTGAAATTCTTCATGACAAGTTTTCGGAAAAAACATCCTTGATTATTTTTTTCGGAGGACACATACATCTGCAATTGATTTTATCCGATGATTCTGCATCTATCGAAACTGTATCGCTAGAATATTTTTCGTATGTTAATATTTTGCGTATGTTCTTTTTTGCCAATTAATATTATTTTTAAATTTTTCTTTGGAATTTTACTGTAAAAAAAAAACATTTTTTTTCTTTAAAATACTTTTTCGCAGATCCTTAATTATGAACTGTGCTATTTTAAATGCGCAATATTAAATCCTATGTTTGTAAATTTAAATGTTAACAAAAAAAAATTAACATTCGCTTTTAGGACAAAAATCAAATCCAATCTTTTCCAGTATTGCTGAGATGACAAATTGGAAGTATTCACATTTTTTGTTGGTTCATCTATAGTGAAGCAGTCACATTCGACTATATTGTGGTATTCGTAGCCAAAATGGAAGAGCTTCATCAATAGATCCCACCCCCTAGTTTGCGTTACTATTTCGCAGGGTTCTTTTTTATGGCGCTTACCCACAATACTTGGGAAATCAGCTTACACGATATCATAATCATTCATCAGTAATCATTATAAATCGCTTAACTCATTTTCTCTTGCCTGCAGTAAAACAGGAGATTCTGCTTCACCTTTTCGGCGTTAAATAGCACTATCTGAGGGGGCATATTTTCAATAGTATTTGTGGTGAAATAAATGAGAGGCCGCGCCGGGAATCGAACCCAGGATCGTCGATGAAAAAGGAATCATCTATCAAAAAAACACATTTTTAATTTTACAGCTTCGGAAAAAATTTGCACATAATGTTGTAACAAAACATGTTTTTTTTTTCTCTTTCGAATCATGATTTTTTTCTTTGAACACCTAGTTAGTCAATTCATCCAAACAGTATCACAAAGTAACACGCAATAGTTTGTATCTGTTTTCCGTAACTCACAGTTGCACATTGGCATAAACGTTAGCATCGACCACTAGGTGTCAGTATCGACCGGGAACACACCGCATCGTATGTGTTAATCGAATAGATATTGCAATCAATAATGACAAACGCATGTGCTGTCCGATGCCAATGCAAATAAAACGCTTTTTCCACGTGAGATTGGCCTGTGGAAGGGAGGGTAGAATTTTTATGAGGCAAAAATGACAGTGGGTAGCGGCTCTGAAAGAAGCTACGAATATGTTCACGTACGTTATTTTTTTTATGTATTTCTGAATACGTATGCAACGAACAAATGGGAATAATGAGCGAACAATTTTTTTTGTCGTTTGTGTTTTTAGTCGTTGTTTCGTTAATTAGTTTTTCCCCCCTCAGCGTTCATTCGTTTTCATCTGCAATTACGTGATTGCAGAAAAGAGCGCTTAATTAAAGTTGAAGTTTTTTCTCGTCTTTGCCGTTTAAATGGCCTTAATGTTCTTTGAAACCTGCCGCGCAATTTCGAAAATCGTTTGAAAGATGCACTTACACTCGTAAGTACATGGATCTTCTGCGTTTATCTGCAGATACCAAGGAATCTCTTTCGAAAATATCTTCTTCCGTAACTGGTCATTTTTCTATTTTACGATCTCAATCATTATCTTGAACTTAAAATCTGTGTTATTTGTATGTGTGTAAAAATTTGGGTAAAACATTGCGTAGTCTTGTAGGGTTTTGGTGATCTTAACTATCTCTTGCGAGTATTTTATTTTATTTTTAATCGGAACGCTCCAACAGTTTTAAACCTGCAACAATGTCTGAGGTGGCGGGCTTTATGGGCATTGAGCAATTTGGAGTTCTTTTCTTTGGAGACGTGGATGTTATTTTATGTCTCGAAAAAAAAAAAGCACTCGTTCGTCACACGCGTGGTATTTCTTGTCCAACTCTGCGTGCCAGTCATTACACCAGGCGACCAATGGTGGCAAAGTGCCATGCGCCAAATAGGTTGTCGCCTAGAGAAAGGCTTCGTCCTAAATCGCGAAGGGGGTTGGTTACTGTACGGCCACATATTCCACGGCGTCGGTACCGCCGGGTTATAGATACTTTTGGGGACATATCTCGTCAAAAATGAAGTATATTTTCGTTGAAAATCTGAAAATGAAAATTCTGTTTAACTTTTCCAGCTAATTGATTTCCATATTTTAAAAGAAGTTAGCTATGGGGTGAAAAAAAAATGAACCAATTTACAAACATCAGAAACTTTTCTAATAAAATAAGAAAAGTTAAATTGTGAGTTCCTGTGTTCACACGGGCATTGTGAGATCATTCATTCGAACAATATGTGAAATATTTTTAGACATAATATAAAATAAAAATAAAAAAGACAGGACAAACCGATCATTGTCAAAAACAAATATTTGCATAGTTGCGAAACATGAAGTTTCCATTTATGATTTTTGAGACTCTCCTATCTAATGTGGCTCATAAAGTTTGGGGTTCTCTGTTCTGCGCTGCCGCCGCAACAGACGAGCAAAAAAAAATATCCGTATGCTCTGTTTTCTCTCATTTTGCTTGAATTTGTCGTTTCGCAATTCGTCACACTGCTTTTGCCGCGGACTCGTGCGGGCGTGTCCTGTTTATTTTCGAAGTACTGATGGGAGTCGTTCATCATTTAATAAAAGTCACTTCCATGTACTACACCGCAAACGCGCCAGATCTCCAGTCCTCCCCTCCCCTCGATGATCGATTCCTCATGTGCAGTTTCGACTGCTACGAGCGTTTTATTCAACTGCATTTTCATATTCAAGCATTCAATATATTAATTTTTTAATTTTTAACTAACGGCAAACACGTTTAATAATCGCCTGCATCAATAATCGCCTACAGAAAGTTAAAGCGCAATCAGATTTTCTTTAGAATGAAACACCTGATAGTTGATAATCTTTTGTGTGAGGTGCAAGTTAAAATAAATATTTTTCGAATGCTTCATTTCATCGGTATGGCATTGAAATAAAATATTTGATTTTCTAAAGCACCTACAATATAAAAAAAAAAATCATCGAGAAACATCTTTTGAACACAGCATGTGACATGTTGACATGTGACGTGTTTAGTAAGAATATTTGACCTTCAGACCTATTTTGACGTTGCAGAAATGTTTTTATCAGAAAAACGAAGTTTTTCGCTTTTTTTTTTATAAATGGTACAAACTAATGTAAGCTCGAAAATTAAAAAAATCTTGTTTGTCAGACTTGATGGCAAAAGACACAACGTCGCAGCGTTTATGCTGGACAGATATAGAGCACTATAGAGAAAAATAGCCAAAGTGCTCGTGGCTCTCCCTAGTGCCTAGTAGCTCAGTATTTGCTGGTGTCTATTAGCTCTCGGTATTTCTTTCGTAAGGACAATGATGGCGAGTGGAAATGGAAGGGGTGGCTTTCTAGGAGGGTTGGGTGGGTGGTAAGTGACTTAGGTCGCAGGTAAGGGACTGGCAGGAGGTTTTCTCGCCTGAGAAAAAAAAAATCAGAATCTGGTCGTCTCCGATGGTGGTGGTGGTAGGCTGGCTGGCTGCGATTCCATTAGCCAAAAACGAGTACGGGCGTTTGTCAATTTCCACTGAATAGGAGAAGGGACATTTTTTAAAACTGCTTAAAACCGACACGTAAAAAAAGGAGACTGCATTTCACAAGAACACGTATCCACTACCTACACTGAGAGCTTGCGCAAAAAATGTGTCTCATGGCACTGTGAAAATAAATGCTCATGTCAGGGTGCGAAAGGAAAAGAAAAATCTTTGTCACGGTGAGAATGCTTCATGTCAGGTTGAAACAAATATCTTAGTCACGGTGAAATACTTGATGCCAAGTGTAAGTAAATACCTTTGTCAGGATAAAACATAAATTAGGCAGTATAATAATATTTTTATGTACAGTACATGTATTTTTTCAAAAGTAAGACTCTGGGCGATGAGGTACATCTCTGAGCGATAAAGAAATTCTGAGGGAAAACAGCAGTCTTACGTAAAGACATAAATTCACTTCTTTAATTTAAATTACACAATAAAACTGGATAAATGGGATCTGAGTTGATTTGGTTTAAATATGGCCTACAATATATTTAATATACACAGTATATATTTTTTAAGTGCCAGAATGTTGAAATTTATTCGATCCCTGGGTACTGGTGAAAATGTGCCCATGAGACATTGCTTTTAAACAACGCATAGAATATCCTGTTGTGATATTCACTACAGTGGTGACAATCATTGACTGTAAAAAAAAAATTTAACAATAGAAATATTAATGTCTGAGAATAAAAACCTAATTTGGCATGACCTTACAAGTGACCTTGCTTGATAAACGACGATCCGAAGTGTTCATCCTATAAAAACATCGACAAGCCACAAAATCGCTTAGCCAACAATAACACCTTCGCAAATTTAGCCGTTAAAAAATAAAAAAACCTTGGTAAACCATACGTTGATGACAATTTATTCGCTAAACTATTCAGGGTTGCCCTGTCTTTGCATCGCACGTACCAAACGTTAATCAACGTTGGGCAAAGCGATGTCAGCGCACATAAATGTGTGAATTGTTGCCAGCTGCGATTCGTGATAACATGCCGCGGATTACCAGCGCGTATGCTAATGAAACTACCTTAGCCGGAACGATATGCTACACATGTATTTGCGCATTTATGAATCGACGGTTTTGTTTTAAATAACGTCTATAGACTATTGTGGCCGGGTTGTGTCATATCATTCTCTGACAGCGAGATACAAAATGTAGTAAATCCCATTTTTGGTTTTTTCTTGAGCAGTGAGCGTTTACAAAAAATTATATTACCAAAAATATAATTCTACGTTTTTAGTTTTTTTTTAGTTAAAAACATTTTTTACCAATCATGCGTGTCAAAATTTTTAACATTTCTGGATGTTCAAAATATTATGTCAAAAGTTTCGATACCAACACGTGACATTGGTCACGTGTTGGTATAAAACAAAGCCCGTAGTTAATTATGGTATACAATTTCCTATCAAATTATTAGATAAATAGAAAGACTCGTAATTAGTTTTCTTGAGGCTTATCAACCTACCCGAATCATGTCCTCCCTCTACCAAGCTATATGCAAATGTCAATATACACAACTATACAGCGTATATACGCTCTTGTCAGCCTGTCATGACAGGACCTGACCGGGATTGCAGATATGCAGACACAAACTTGTTTCTATTTAATTGCCGTAGCGTGACCGTTGTGTCATTTGCATCCAAGCAGACAAGATTAATTAATCATTGTCTGAGTCGACACCATGCAGGATACCTCGGTCGTGAACAAGCGACAGCTCAACGTTTTTACATTTTTAGAGGACGATTTGTCGTGTGTTGGGAAAATTAATTCGCGCCAAGCTTTTTTTCTCGTCATTGTGAACGCACGCTGGGCGACAAAAGAGACATGCATTTCAACTAGGTTTGATACTTAAAATATTATAGATCATTTTTTGGATCAAAAATAACAAAAATTAGGATGATTTCGATAGAGCTTTGCATTTTTAGACGGAGACACTTTTTTATAATAATGATCCTACAAATTGTGTGATGCCTGATTTATTTTTAAAACTTCACTCATAATAGTTGTGTGTTGAACTCGAAACTGGTGTAGTAGCAAAATTCGTACATTTATTGTACGTACGCTTACACGTACACTTTCTTGCGCAAGTCTACATGCATAGATCTAACCTTGAGAGATTATTCTTGAAAATTATTCCTAAAAGCTTTAACTACATGTATTAATAATATCCTTATGCAATTATGCATAATGCAAAATGTACCAATTAATTCGTGTACGCGTCTTGATAAAAATAAACGTTATACAATGATTTCAAATTAATACGCAACCGCGATGAGTATGATGGCGTCTTATCTGCACACACTATGAAGCCATATCTTGTGAGCGCCGCAAAAATAAGTGGCCATTTTGTGCCACACTACTCAGGCCTAAACCCTAATTCGGAAAAGTTGGAACAATATCAACAAAGTCACGTGCATTGTTAAAAATATCTTGTTTTGCATGCAAATAAAATGTTGGCAGACGACAGCTAACTCACCAAAAATAAAAAATAAAATTCCCCCATCTGGTTGACTCGTGTGTATGTGCGGAGCGCACGCAACTGTTGCAAAACATCAACATATCTCTAATGGAACGCAATATGTTTTCGAAAATATATGGTGCTTAACTGGCAGGAAACTTGTCTCATCTTCCCTTTTACTTGTTTCTCTGGAGGGGTCCAACGCCTCTGAACATGTATTGTTGTCTGGTGGGTATTATTAAAACCAGAGCGTTTCCAGTACTGGTAGGTGACATTTGCAAAAAAATATGTTCGACTCAAGATTTTTATTTTTATTTTTCACTTCCCACTCGTACAAGGAAATCAAAGTAGAATTTGCTCGACATTGAGGTCGCGGTGAACTTATTAAGAAATTGCCTACTGTGTTAATAGTGATTGTGGTTATTTGAAATTATATCGGTTGTCTCTCGATATACGTGTATAAATGCATATCAAGTAAATGCGATCGATGATTAAGTTTAAGGCGCTAGATATTTTCATTCACGCGAATGTTAGACCAAAACAAAACATCTTATTTTTTATATTCAAACTATTGTCGAAAAACCTCCTGATCTCGACTGCTAGAAAAAAATTGGCTTCCATGGATCATAACGTGAAATAATCCATAGTTTCGTCCACCATGCCTTACGGAAGCAATTTAAATCTATACGGACTTCCAAAATCCAAACGGAACCTTTTCACCGATACTAATGACGTCACTGATTACGTTGGTTGGATGCGAAACTGGATGTGGAGCCAGTTTCGTCGCAGTGAATTTCTTTGTGTGAAGCTCGACTCGCTTCCAAATGTACTGCTTGCGTTGACGCTACGTTGAAATTTTAAAAAACGAACTTTCCGATACGCCCTCATCCAGCAAGTATGGAGGTTCGTATCTCCCAAGACGGAGCGTATTGGAGCGTATAGGCGGGCGTGCGTTTATATATAGAAACGCAATAAGTTGTCCCAGAACGGTTTTCTAATTTGTGAGGCGCAATGAGAAAGTTGACAAATACTCGAGCGTGCGCGTGCACAACAGCGCCCGCTCGCAAATGGAGGAGGACACAAGGCAGGGACTGATCCACTGACGCTCGTGCAGTCAGTCGGATTGTTCATTAAAGCTAGCCGCAGACAGGTTTATTGGATAGTAATAGTTGATCGCAATTGCGCTGGTATTATACGCACATGTAAAGAAATAGTCGGTATTTTTTCTCTTCTTATAACTGCTGACGAGCAAAAAAAAAATAGTCTTGACATTGTTTAACGATAAATTTTTTGTTGGGTTGGTGGTGATCGGGGGTAGCATGGTAGGGGCGTTCACATAGTCAGCAGCAGTTAAACGTGCATGATTGGGTGGGAAATATAATTGGGCCCACATGTAGTAGGAGGGTAGTCGTACGAGCACATAAACTTGAGTACATTTGTATTTGGACTAGAGTGTTTCTGAAACAGTTACTCCTAATATCCACGTATTGTTTTCTTTATAATCAAACAGCCATTCATTCTATGGATGCTTTTTTGTTCCCTTTAAGTTGTTCCATCGCTCCATTTTTACAGGATATAGTACCGGTACTTGGCTAACGTGTAGTATTTCGCCGGAGTATAATGAATTACTTATTTAAAATTAACACTTCCTCGTGAGAATTAGAATTTGTTATTCTTTAAAAATTAAATTAGTTATAAAGGAACACTATGAGGTGTTATTCAATTTCACTCGTATTTTATGCGCAGGCGATTTTGAATATTTACTATTTCGACGATTAGAACGTTCAAATTAGCGAAATATAAATCGTTTCGTGGATGGGATGCGCCGCCTATTCGCTTAACCACCGCGTCAAAGCTTCGTAGCTGATCCACGATTCTCGAAACACGCTTATTGAAATTTTAAATTCGGTTCCGTGTCAGCGCCGTAGACATTTTTTTCCTTCAATGACTGTCGAGGATAGTCTCATCGCATGTTTATTTATTTGATCTGAAAGAATTTTCATTTTGTTTCTCGCGTGGGGCGGTGGTCGCCCCCAAACACGACTAACCTCTTGGCAATATTCTGTACACCTGGACCGCATAGACGAATGCCAGTCTATCGTCGCGCATACGGCTCGTATCTATTCTGCGCGCGCGCGGCAAGATCGATATAGGAGAAATTTCGGCTCGCGGAAAGGGGAACAATCTTGTGACAATGTATTTATGGGGACGGGCGATTTGCAGCTTACATATACCGGTCGGTGTACACATACCCCAGCGCGCACCGCATATATTACCGACAGTCGGAGAGATCCTTTTAATCTTGTATATATATACGGCAGCGTACACGCCAAGAAGCCCAGCATTTTGGCTCACGTATATACCTCCTTCCACCCCCATTTCCACCCGGTTTCCTTCCTATAGGTGCGTTGAGAGATCCACAATCAAGGAACTGTAAGGCTAGAACGCGGTGTAGCGTAGGCCAGTCTGTTGTTTTCAGTCAGATTGAACGAGCTAAAATTATGAACCCCACAGCTTTTGGGGTATTTCATGTTTTTGGATAGATTAAAACAATTTTTTTTTACCAAAAATGTATATAGATTATCATCGAGTTGAGTTCGAAATTCACCTATTTTCAAATAAAAACATAAATAATTTTAAATGAAATGAGCAGGTTATGCAAAAGTCGAAGGTTAGATTTGTTTTTTAAAAATATTTCAAACAATTTTTTTCAATTTTCGTTGATACCACATAATGATGATGATTTTTTATTGAAATGTAGTGGCAGGCTTGCGGCTTCTACCAATTAGATGTCTTGTCCTCCTCCACCAAGATATGTGCGGGGCCCGTTCGAAAGAGTTCTTTCCTGTCTCCGACAAGAGCCCTCGCCCCGTTATTTATGGCGAATGCGGGGCGCGTGCTGATGCTCTCTCGAAGTATAAATTAAATCTAGTCTTTCTTGCGCCTTCGTGCACCAGAGATACCGTGCGCCAGCGGTACATAGAAGCCAGGAGCGGATTGTATATAGGCTTCTGGAATCGCCATGAATTGGGAATTGGGTATTTGCCGTCATCAAGAGCACCGTTGGTGCATGAAACATGGGTATGCGCCGTCGAATGCGTTGGGAGGGGGAAGAGGGCAGAATCTAAGATGGCCGCCGCTTGTCTTGACTTGCACGTCCAGGCCACTCATTTACTGTTAACAGCATGCTTTTCCATGCATGATAAAATAATGATTCGCTTCATGAAAATGCAAAAAACATATGCAAAATTGGATTTAATTGATGCCTTGTTAGTCCGATGATTTGAGAGTAGATTCTTTAAGGAAATATATAGCATCTGGCATCGAGATTCGAACTCCAATGATCCATTATATTTCGATTGTGAGTGATCAATCTTTAGTCGATTATTTATTTTATTTTATTTCTATCGTGGATGCTACTATGCCACAGGCAGCGACATTGAACATAAATTGTTGTGTACATTTGAGCAAACAAATAGCTTTTTTCTTTTATAGTACACGACGTCAAGAGTTCAAGCGAATAGGAACGTGTTCCCTATTCGTTTTTGTTGCAGCAAATTTCCTTTAGATAATTGTATCGTGATCATTCGTTTTTATTTATGTTTATTTTAATGATTATTATTTTCAATTCGTTTACTTCGGAAGATTCAAATTACCATCGTGAGTCTTCTCGATTGTGGGAGAGGGGGGGGGTGGCGAACAGCAGGTCAGCTTATGCGCTCACAATATTTGACGTTAGATTCCCAGTTCGCGCCCGAACACAACGGCAACCGCAAAAATTACGGTCACGAGTTCTTCTCGCTTTTCCTATCGAATCTCCCGGCCCACGGCCGCGGCGCATGCGCACAGCTTGATCTGTGAAAATGGTTTATTAGGATAGATGGTGCTTTCTGTTGCCGCTGTTGCAGCAGCCCCCGCGTGTGGTGTATATATTTACGGGCGAGAGGGGGTGGTGGTGGTGGTGGGGTGAAGAGAGAAGTCTAAGAGGGGTTAAAAGGAGGTGGATATAATAAATGATGTTAAGGAAAAGACAGGAGTGCACACGCTGGCGCGGACGGGGATTTATAGAGATGAAAATCGTAAATGAGCTATGTTGGGATATACTCGTATACGCTATGAACGTGTGGACCTCTACAAGGGAGGAGAAGTGAGCAATGGCTTGGACAACGCCAAACCTACCAATTAAATAGTTGAAAGTGAATATTGGAACTACAATACAGTTGGGGGATAACGCAGCATACAAGACAATAATTTCAACTTGTCAAATTCATTAAAAAATATTCATACCAATAATCCGCCTTTTGTTGATGCTTTCAAATGGTCCTAAATTTATCAATTAGCTGGCTATTTTATTAAAAAATGCAGTTTTGAGCTGCATGGGATGTGATAAAATTATAGTACCTGTATAGCAGTTTTGATAGATCCAATAGTAATTTTACCATATTATTCCTATGCAGGTCAATAGAGCAGTTTTGTAAGGAAAGGAACCAAAAGTCACGAAAGAATATCTCAGCTCCATCTAGTAATAATTAGAGTAGGCTGAGTTATTCAATTAAATATTATCAGCTAAATAATAGTTTTGGCTGATGATATTTAGCTGTACAATTTAAATTGCCGCCCAACTTTGACGTTATCACAAAATAATTTCTTACCGGATTTCTTGCACGGATATTACAATTATAGCAAGTGGAATATTAATGGTCTGTCTCCTGGTACACCAATTAATCACCGCCAATTTCGTCAGAATACGGTGGTGGTGGGTGGTTCGGTCTTTCACCAGGGGGCTCTGGCGATGTTGCGCCCAATCTCCACTTATTTATATCTACGCGGCTTGCTTTCAATTAAGGCGATCTATTGACTTATTGGGATGCAATAACGCTTGACATTTAATTCACTTTGGCGTTTGGTGAGCTATACCGAGGACGTGCGTAGAAACGCAACCAGTGTGATATAATTCTTGCCCTATGGGGGAACGGGTTTGGGAGTAAAATATACGGCTCTTCCGATCCTCCACAAGAACTGATGTACCAACACCAACACGTTCGGGGATTCGTTGTCTAGAAACTTGTTTATACCTTGTCAAAATATGGCTACGAAGCGCCTGACCTTTATAGAGCATGCCTCTAATTTGTATAATATTTTACATTCTGTAAAATAAATGAACATTAATGAAATGGTAGATGGCGAAAAAATATACTCGTATATGACGAAACAAAATACATTGGACGTACGTACGCATAACCTGCAACATCACTGTTAGTACACAGTGTAATTATTCGTTGCAAATTGTAAATTAGATCCGAATTGTTAAAGAATACCTAAAAATAACATATTTTTTTGCAGTAGATATTGAAAAGTATATTTTCGAATGAAATGCCTTGATTTTAGACGAAAAATATATACCAACGAATTATTATAAAAAATATAAAAAATGCGTCACATAATATGTTAGTTAAGGCACTTTAAAAATGTCGGTTACAATACATTTTATTGTCCTGAAATGAAAAAACTTTAATGGAAATATTAACCCACAAACCTGAGGGCGGAAATAGGACTACCACGACAAACGTAATGACAGTGAAAGAGTCGAAATCATTTTCCTTTTGTGGCAACCGAATTACAATCGCGGATCAATTACATATTCGCGCAAATCTCCCACGACGAGGTGATACGAACCGGTATTGCGCCGTGAAGCAGCATTATCTAATAATTTTCACGGCATCGCTGCGAACTTTCAATTAACATTCTGCGTTCGCCTAATCTCTTAACGGCGCTATAATTACGTATATAGCCCATACGCACGCACACTCAACAATCAATTTCGTTTCCTAACCGAGAACGAGCGTCTACCGATACATCACCTTATATACCAGTCGAGGGCTACTGCTGTTACGCCCTCTATAGGAGTTATACATAATCGGCTCTTTAATTCCAGTAGAGCAATTTTTCGCGCGCTCTGTCGTGGCTTCTCTCCCGCGCGTGCACATTTATCCGAAAGAGCGAGCGAGAGAGGCAAATCCCCCCCCCCCCCTCCTACTCGATCTTCCCGCTCCTTTTCTTGATCTTCCACGACCACCCCCAAAATCCTCGCGCTCTTTTCCAGCTTCCCCCATCTTCCAACCAACCCTCATCCCAACCACCCACCGCCTTCTGCGTTCATTTTCCGAGAGTGAAGATAACGACGCGAAGCCATTTGTTTCTTAGTTTCTAATATGAGAAGATTAAAATGAAAGATAGAATGAATTTTGCGGATGGCGGAAGAAAAAAAAAATTGATGAGGATTTAAGAACTCTTCTCGGCTTCGCTTTCGTGATCTCCTAGATCCTCCACTATGGTAGCGAGTGCGATCGCGAGTGCAATATACGGCGTCATCTCGTCGAACGCGCATGCGCGAAATAAAGCTACTGTATACCGTACACTAGTGAGCCGCACGCGCGAGCCGAAGATGCGAAGAATTATTACGCGTTTAATACGTCGCTGTTTCTATGCGTTCACTCGGTAAGCGCGTCGCTTCGTAATTTTGAGAGAGCGTCGGGAAAGAAGATGGCATTTTGGAATTTCATTTAGCGTATTCTGGCCAATGTGGAACTTTGTTTCTGTTTGGCACTGGCATCGCTTAATTGTTGCTCAATGAAGAGATAGGGGTTACTAAATTAGCCAATAAATTAAGTGTATTAAATTGTGTATTGAATAAATGAATAAATGTACAGTTCAACCAAATTTCTAAATTAAAGAAAAGGTGGAGCTATGGCTACTGGATGACCTATATTCAGTAAGTAAGTACATGCTTACACATCCAGTACTTGTTGTGTATTATTGTAAAATGCGGAGTGCCAAACATAATTCTCAAAAATTGAAAGCATATTGCAGCAACTAAGTTAAATGGATAAAATTGGAAACCAAAATGACATTGGTTAATCGGGGGAGAAATTACCTTTAGATAATAAATTAAATTGGATGTATTAATGAATTAACCACTCGTCCAAATGAAGTAATGTGATACGAAAGTTACTTCAAATTGACCAGGATTTTAATTACTAAAATAATGGTGGGATATTATTGCGAAAGGTGCGACTTTATGGCGAGGAAGTTTTTAAGGTTACGCTGCTTACGCTGAATATAAAATTAGATCAGACTAAAAATAAACATTACCTGTGAATCAATTTACCAGTTTTCTTATCCAATATATATTTTATCACATTTTTTTCGACTTTTTTTTTAGTCACGGAGGATTACGGAGGGATATCGGTGGACCCTTTTTCAAAACAAATGTAGTAACCCCCACCCACCACATCCCCGCCACCCACCCTACCAACGCACTGCCGACACCCACCCTACCAACGCACTGCCGACACCCCGGGTATTACAGCTGTCTTGTTCCATTGAGCCCCAACGTCTGCAGCCAATTGAATTAGGAGCGAGGCTCCGGAGCTTAGAAACCGACTTTGATGCGGCGTAATGAAAATTTGTAGTGGTGGGCGGGCGAAAACAACAATAAATAGTTGTTGTACAAAAACGATCGAAGAAGCCCCGCAACAACAACAAAAAAATCGCTACAATAGTATACACACACCGCACATGTTTGTACAGTAAACACACACACACACACGTTGGCAATGGCTGCGTGCCGTGTCAGTGATGTATGGCGTTGGCTCATACATGTGGATGGCTCTAATACTGGAAATGGGCATTAGATGGTGCGACAATGTCTAGTTAGTTAATGGTGAGACATTGTCTTTGGGTGAGAGCATCCGGTGGCCGTCCTCCCTCCTTCGGTAGTTGCGACCTCGCTAAATTTCGCTTCTTAATTTCTTCCCGGCGTTGTCAAATTCAATAACGTCCGCCACAGTTTGGGATCGCCGGTGTGGTGGGGGTGCGTGGGACAATTTAATATAACGCGGCAGTGCTGCGTAGCGTGCGAGTATGCCCACGTCGTATCCAATGATTCTGAATTCCACTGAAGAATATATGTAAAGGGCTGGTGCTGCTTGCCGCTGCTTCTACAGCGTGTGGTGGTGCGATGGAAGGCAAGATTTCCCTCGACAGTAAAATTTTAAGGCTGACCCTGTCGGTCCACGTCAGAGCCTGTCAGTCCATTTCCACTATTCGGTTCTTTAAATAAAAATTAAAACAAAGACGTTGCTCTACGTCAAAACGAAGCGAATGCTGCCCCCGTTTACAGGCAATCACTGCTGTCACTGTATGGTGAGATGCTATATCTCCTCTGTGCACAACCAGTTTTTGGCGCCCTCTGCTGGCGCTCCAGAGGATCAGTTAGCCTGTTGCGTGATCGATAGTTTGTTGCAACCTGCCGTTGTCAAATCACGACGAGTGCGCCATCTAGAAGTAAAGCATGGCTTTCGTAGCTATAGCAAAATGTAATGCCTTTCTCAGCAGCATCAAGAACAAAAATTTGATTAATATAGAGTGCATGAACTAAAGATTTTCTAGCACACGCATTGCTTTGATGCCGAGTCATGAGAGAGAGCTATTTTCGTGGAAACGAAGTTTGTCTATGCCCAAACACGTAGGCGGGTAGAGCCCAGAGAATAGCAGATTTATACATTCTCGTCCAGAATGCCTGGGCGCGCATTAATTTAATGCGGTTCTCGCGTGGGTGGTTGCCAAAAATGTGAAGCGCTCGCAAATTCCTGTGTCACCTCATCGCCATGGCTTTCGGTTGTGCTGCGGTCGGCGGAAGGAAGTACAATTGCTTTAAAACCAGTCTCACTGACGCACGTGCGTGTATGTTCTAGCTTTTATGACTTTGGACGGACTTATTACATGAGGGCAGGTCCAGCATTGCAAAGTTACCGTGAAAAATTTCCAAAAAAATCAGATAGAGTAGTACAGTTGGTACAGCGTCAGGGATTGTGCACTTGTAATCTATTACAACACTCGTAACGTCATTTGTCAGTCAGCCTTTATTCATCATTTAGTTTTTCGTGCAAGGTTGACTCATTGTATATTTCCTATTTTAGAATGGCACAATGGCAAGTTGTTGAAATCTGTGCAATATATTTTAGTATCCAGAATATTAATTTATTTCAGTTAATTTTTCACTAAAGTGTTGCTGCCGAAACTAATAGTTACCAGTACACTGTACATTCTAAATTATAAGTGCATTGCTTTCCATAGTTATGTTGTTTTCATTAGCTTTTTCAATTGTTCAAAAGTATTTTTATAATTCTTGTGTCTTGGCTTTTAAAACTGATGCATTTAGAAGAGAGCGTGATTTACCATTTAAATTGATAAAATTGGAGCCAGAGACTAGCATACGTAACCTAAATGTGGACATTGGACGCGAAACCAAATTGATCGAATTCGGGAAAGCGGTAGGGGAAGAGGAGAGACGAAAAAAAAAAGAAAAACGAATTTGCCATCGATAGTGGGCAAGCAGTACCGGATTCGCTGAAGCGGAAAATGGTGGCGTGGTCATTGTCCTAACGTCGGGTACCAAAATTGGGATTTTACGAGGCCATTTATAGTCACGATAGATTCAGATCAAACCGCAAGGGGAACACCAGATTGGATGTGCGGTGTATGGATGGTGTGATAGGAGGCCTGAGGGGTTGGACCTGCGGGGGAGTTACATCGAGGGTACATGGGTGCCCAGAAAGTGGATGGGAGGGGGGAAGAAGAAGTGGGGGTGTTGAAATAGAAAGTGGGGAATGGCCACTGGGTTAGCACGGGAGATGGGCTTTTTTATGCGCGTGTAGATGTCAGACCTCAGTTTTTGGGTTTGTATTGGCTGTATCCATTTTAACCTGGTGGTCACATATGCCATTTCACATGCCTCATTTGTCGCCATTGTCAATTGTCATCCACGTGGTGGACTCGCCCTAAGTCGGAAGTGAAACATTGGCGCCATCTATTGTTTGTGTTGCCTTACCAAAATAAATCAAAATTGTTGCCTCAATTGTTTTCGCGATCACTGTAGTCAGTGTAGTGAATAACAATATAGGAAATTCTCTACCTCTGCTGGTGTTCATGCATGAGAGGCACATTTTTACCAATACATGAATAAACGAGAACTTGTATCGGGAATCGAACCCTTGACCATCGCACACCAGATGATCGAAAGATATTTTACGACAGAAAAAAAATATATCGAATTGTTAGACCAACATTGTCATCCCTAACTGTGGAAGATAAACGACATCTAGCGATAAAGCGAGAGGCCAATTGGTTCCTGTGGTACAGTCAAGCACAAAGGTAAGAGGGCGTGTGTCGTCGAAGTCAACTCTGCCAACTGCGAATGGCGCGACATACGGTATGTGGAAGAGAATGCAACTAGGGGTGAAAGGATGAGCATTCAGGAGCGGGAGGGTGGGGATTTGAGGGAGCATTGTGGATCGGTTCCACGCATTGTCGGAGCTGTGTCGGAGGATTATACCCAAGAGACATCCCCCAAGCCGGCCATATTTTCTTCCCTATTTACCATAGTCGGATTGCTCTTATACACAGCCGAGAATTAGCAACTACTAATCCTCCACTTTCCGCGACGGTTTAGCCCTTCGCCTCAGACGACATTGTACGTATCCCGACTTTCCCATAGGCTGTAAGGCCCAGCCCAATCGCCGAAATTTTTCTTCCCTCTGGTACATGAGTTCTGGGGTAGCACACAGTTGGGTTCACTTTTGTGTCGCTGTTTTTTTGGTGGAGGGGGGCCCCCGACTTGCGTTAAATCCTGATGGGGGAAGCCGTCAGCTAAATTCGAGGATTACGAATTTTGAATCGATCGAATGAGTTGGAGTGATTCGTTGAGAAATGTTGAAGCTATTGTCACGGTCGTTCCAGCTCTTACGTAGGTGAGTTTTAAAGCCATTGACTTGAGCTTAGTTCTATAGAGAAGCGTCACAGGCATGTTATAAGGCAGAGGCAGGCCTTCATTTTCAGAATTCAGAGTTTGTTTAGTTCGTAGGTTCTTAACGTGACGTCAGGTGGCGATACTTTAAACGAACATGTTGCAAATATATTTGCGACGTGGTTCATGTTTTCCATTTTCTTCATGTTTGCTGTTACGTTGGCATGTCAGATGAAATTGTGAATGCCAAGATCTGGTTTCCGTTTAACCGATATTTTGTTTAGCTAGTTGAAACCACAACGTCCCATACATTAAATTCCAGCGATTAAAAATATAGGAGTTGCATACTACGTCCCATTGTGTACACACGAGTCACTGGAATTAGCGAGAATCGTAAATCTCGCCGCATTTCTCAAGACCGGCCGCGTGAATAGTGAGTGTGTCAGGGGTAATGCCAGACGAAGATGCCAAAAAATGTTTGCAACACAAATTTTCGCTCGAATGCTTATTCCCCGTTTAGCCAGATTTGTCATTCCTCAGAGATGAGCAACGTTACCGCTATACACTGTTCAGTACACCCGCTCTCCATCGTGTTTTCTGGCAAAACACACGAACGCGTGGGACTCGTGATAAATTTATTAGACCCCACTCATTTTATTAGAAGTCGTCGCTTTTACGAGCGGTTAATGGCTATACACGTCATTGAACTTAACGTATTATATCTGCGAGCGCGTCCGTAAGAGCGTCTCGTGTAATAAATCCGGCCGCAGCGACGAATATTCCGCTGTGCGCAGTTTCTGATGTCCGCCCCCCTAGTCAGAGGCTGGCAGCCATGCAGATGGGGATACGGACAGGTATAGGGGATAAGCATTACAGTACAGGTCGACTCGAAACATGCAAGACCCCTAGATTTTGGGCCGTAAAATTATGTAGGTATTAAATATTTTATTTAGTGATCTCTCTTGCACTAACGGGAGCCTTCTTTAAATCATTTTTTATTGTCATGATGGCGCTATGTGTGTTTATGTTATTTGATGACTTCAAATTAAATTTTCTTTTCAACTGGCAGGATGGCAACATCAGTAAGGTGTAAAATTAGCTGCTGATAATTAATTTGTTTCGCCTTATGAAAGCAGCAATATTCTCCTTGAATTTACTTAAAATTAAAAATGATCCAATGCGAGGAAACGTAATGGATTTGGAAATGCATTGTCTTGATAAGAAATAGTATGGAATTCATTCAGTTGTGTTAGCTAGAACATTAGTTTCCCATTTATTTTTAAAAATATTTTTAATATATTTTTTAATATATTTTTTTTTGTAATACAGACAGCTAGATTACAAACGGCTTGTTCTGATCAAGACCTAGCTGAACGCAGACCCTTTGATCTGTTCGGACGTGTTCTTGTCCAACACACTCGTGCGTGTAGATTAGAGATGCTTTAGCCATTTCTGTTTTTCTAATAGCTTTGTCATGTTCACTGAAAAGAGGAGAGTAGCTCTTTAACTACGTGAGCTCATACAAGTCGTACTCAAGAAAAAGAAACAGACATTTCCTGAATATAATTTAAAAATCATTTTTTTTTTTGTTCTACGCACGTACTTCCATAAATACACGTTCTTAGTTGTTGATAGTCATTTTCTTAGACATGTGCTCTCGTACGTACCAGTACTCCATATATAAGAAGGCATACGGTAACGACTGTAAAAAAATATATTTTTTTGTTATCCCAAGCTTGATGGGATTTCCCCGACATTCCGCACAGCTTATACGCAGTATATCATTGTGTTTTTTTCCCCTCCTCTGAGCAATATAGTGCAAGCATGCGTGAAACCCTATGGAGACTCGATCCGTTATCTGTAACTTTAAAAACTGTTTTTCTAGTGACAAAAAAAAAAGAAAATAAATAAAAACTATTTTCCTTGTTCAAATGAAAGAGAAAATTTTAGAATGTTAATTAAAACAGAATAATTAACATATAAGTGTATTGCTAGTACAAACATATAGTTCCATTCATTATAACAAATTGCCAAATACAATTTCATCCTTCGCAATGTACGAACCGATGGCTCAGTGGGTATGGGGACATGCTACGAAGCCAAAGGTCCCGGGTTCGATTCCCGGCGC
>JAUJYS010000314.1:0-25415 GCA_033995665.1 Melogona broelemanni | reverse complement strand
TCGTTTATTCGATTCTGTGGTACTGGAATGTGCCCCTCATATATCGCCGCAGCGACGCGAGGGGTACAATAACCTCCGGTAGTGTTATTCACTACAGTGATTAAAAAAAAAAAAAAAAAAAAAAAAAAAAAATTGGACATTAGCCCGACTGCCCTAGCTACGACGAGTCGTGCATTCTATCTTGATTAAAAAATAAAATAATTCGAATACTTTCTAATAAAATGGAAACATTTTGTTCAATAAGTCTCGACAATTTTCCAGCTCTGACCAACATGTAGGATACGCGCCTAGTCATGATACACGCTATACCGTGTAGTGTATGCCAGCAAATTGGACTATGTAGTACAACTGACGGAACACTCATCATGTGATGACACGTGCGGCGGTAAGGCAACAAATTTTTGGAATTCCCCAGCCGAGACCTTGTCACCTCCGCTATCCGCCCCAGTCATTAGAAAATGTGAACACGCGATTTATTTAATAGCCGATAAAATCTCGTGTCTAAATGTATACACGTTGTATACCACCAGTAGGCGCCTACACGTTTCGCAGTTTAAACAGTGGACTGCAGTGCCTCATCACGTGATCGCATGGAACCAATGATGCGGTGATGATGGCTTCTTGTACACTTGAACCAGATACGGCTATTATCTCGTCTCATATCACGGAATTATATGGACGTGACAGTACAGATAGGATACTTTCTTTTAACGCCATGGTGCAAGTAGGATCAGGCGTCGTGTTGTGTTTGCTCAATTACTGCTTTTAAAAAATTCAACAGCGTTAAATAAAATAAATGATCGCCAGGCGCATCATCACCATCACAAACGTAGTCATAAATCATTTGCTGCGTTCGCGGATACAGCAACTTCTTTCTGGGGGTTCAAAGAATCGATACGAAAGGAATGCATCTTGTTAATGGTTCGAGCATAGTGTACTCGGAAAGAAAAACGGGTGATCCCACACCACTGCCAAAAAGGTGTTGACGTCTTTTGAGGTCGCGCTTCACTCGTTTGGATATACTTGGATGTTAAATGGTTACAGAAGAAAGTAACATAAGATGATAAATGTTATATAAGGTTGCGTTACTTTCATCAAAACAATCTTGATTGTCTTGTGTAAATTCAGTGCGTGCTTGAACAGTTCAGATTTTTTGCACGTTGGCAAGCATCCATTCAAACTTAACCAATTTATTGTCTCAGCAATATTAGAAACCAAAATGTTGCCGAAATGGCGTGATTTTTTAGGTCGATCTACAAAAAATAACTTTTCGAACAAAGAAACTAACTGTGAAAATTGGAAGGTGTAAAGAAATGTGAACATCTATTTCTAAATTCATTTTTCATATTTTTCTTGATAAAAATGACAAAATGATCTTATAAAAAAATATAACAAAAAAACAGTGAACAAAATGGTAAGATTTAGAAAAAAAAAGATTAGTTAGAAATATGGATTAAGATATAATTTTTGGATGAAGTCTTATTAACTTTTACAAACTTGAATTACCCTAAATTTATACCACAGTAACTACCATTTTTTTAAATAAGTTTTTAACCAGTTTACCTTATGGATCGTCCCCATTGGCCAGAGGGCACAGGACTCAGCAAGCCAACGCAACACTCTTTCCGCTAGCATCTGAATTGCCCCCGGGGTGTTGACAAATAAACCCTCACTCGACTGGGCCCGTCTTGTATACCTAAACAGGGTCAACAGGGAGAAAAGTAATCCTCCGGTATTTTTTTTCTTCTTCTTCTTTCGAGGATTATGCAAAGTAGTCTTTTGTAGTGGCAAGAGGCGAAGTAGCAACAACTCTGTTTCGCCCGAATGCCTATGCCAGGTCAGGACGCGCGCCGAAAACGCTGCACCCGCTAGCCGACGCAGAAGCCTTGCCCCCGGTTCGTCAAAATTGGTAAGAAATCCGGAGACCCGGGGGGGAAGGCAACCCCACTTGCAGAGTAAAAAGCTTATTATCTGTTCATCTCATTATTCAAATGGTATGCGCGCTCGTAACCTTATAGCACGACGTGAAACTACAACGTGCTACCACAAAAATATAAACTGAATAAAAATGTTAATAAGAATATGCCCTGAACGGTTTGCTGCGTCTTTGGCTAGCAATTTCTATTTCCGCACCGTAAATTCAAATGCACGGGTTGCGTTCACAAATACCAGTAGAAAGCCAAGTTGAAATCCCCAATATGTTTTTGCATGCCATACACAAAAATTACGTTTTTAAATTATAAGGATATTTCATCCGATAGGGAGGATTTAATTATGATATTTCAACAAATGAAATATTTAATATGCCTGTTCATTTAAAATAACATGAATTAAAAATGACAAAAATCTTTCAAACTCGATACTAAGGATACATGTATTATGATCCAAGTCCCAAATACCAATGAGAGTCCTAAAGATCAATAAAATTTGATAAACGTTTAGAATATTTGAATAATTTTATTGTTAAATAAAATAAATATTTATGAGCAAGAAACAAAAACCACAAAATGACGAGGTGCACAAAAAGTTACGAGATGAACCGAGATTGAAATAGAATATGCAAATTAATTTTACTGCTCATAAACATTCAATTTTACCAGAGATGAACACTGGATTAAGGAAAAGTTAAATGACTCTACAACTAATGTTTTATTTTTGCATAATTCAAACGCTATAATTCAACGTCATAATTCGTCATAATTAAAAATACGTCATAATTCAAACACCAGCTCAACCATTCTCTTGTTGCAACTGACAAACGTGAAGAACTATTTCTCAAGGACATCAACTACTGTGATAATCTTAACAAAAAATAAAAATATATATTAAACAGCAGTGATGCTTTAACCGATCAGCGCCATTGGTAAGTAACAAGGCACGGCGTTGTAATAAAACCAACGTATCTCTCGCGTTATACGAAAACCAATGTATCGCTCGGCGTCGATGCTCAAAATTTAGAAAATTCGAACCACCGATCAATTCATCAACCGCGGCATCCCTACAAAGAGCATGCTAAATGATACACCATTCCATTCTCATGCATAATGCAGGAAGAGAAAAAGCCTGGACAGCACCCGCTTGTCACGTCAAAACACCCTGTACCATTAAATTCGTTGGTTACGCGGAGTTCCTACGACGGAGGGAGCTTGCAAGAGCGTATTACAAGACGCCAGTCCAACGTCTTTGTAATATCAGCGCAACACAAGGGGAGAATTAAAAATTGATCAAGATTACTTTGCGTGTACATACTGAAAATACGGCGGCGTAATGACTATACCGGTACAGGGAACGTCTGACGGGCCGCTCTACGAGGGGGGGGGAAGTCGTATGAAGCATATCAGCGGACTTTATATGAATGTACAATGTGCGTGTACGTTTGAGAATGAGTAGGAAGTAAAAAGGTTGCGCGCGCGGCAGTCTAAAAGTGCTCATTCCCGGATTAGCATCGGGCCGGGAACAAGATTATGTATTCGTACACGTGGATATATACTCGTGCGTACACTTCGTACGAGTTGCAATGCTTGATTACGATTCCGTAGGAGAGAGACGTTTCTATCTCTCAACCAACTAAGTCGGTTCGTCCTCACAGGACCCCATGTTCCGTACTCGCTTGTGTATTAAATTCTGACATGTCGCGAAAAGCTCAAAAAAGTAATTTGGAAGAAATCCTAGAGAGTACAGAAAAGAAATTCAAAAATATATATACTGCTCAAATGACGGCATTAATTAAAAAAACTATCTTTTTTAATCCATATTTCATGTCCTTTCTTCTTGGAAAGCGCTCAAATTTTATGAGGAAACCGCTGGCAATCACTGGGTACTCCGGCGTTTTGCCCGGTTGCTAGCTTCTAGGGGGCAGCCTACTGCTGCCCTCGAAGTGCATGTCATGTACATGTATAAAATATTTATTTGGGATATTTCTCTCATTGTAGTGAATAACACTGCAAGAGATTCTGTACCACTTTGTGTTGCTATGGTACTGTGGCAATGAACGGCGTGCACTCCGGAATTGAATATATAATAAACTAGAGCCCGCGCCGGGAATCGAACCGGGAACCGCCGCACCGCAGCCGACTGGGATAGACGGGTCGTACTTTTTAATTATGTACGTTATAAATTATAAGAAATCCGATTGGACTCCCAGTAGGCAAAATTCAACTTCCTGGAATTTAGAAAATAAAACAGTTTGAGTAGAAAGTCCAAAAACCACAAAATATAAATTCTCCTCTCCCACCCTCAAAAAATGAATTTAAAAATACTAATCTTTTGAATGAACACGTACATACTCAAGAAAATGAGTACTGTAAGACGCGGTCTTCGGATGCATTACATGAGACGCATTCCGAAATCGTAATTGTGATTCTGTTTTAGAAAGACATTTTATCTACTCGTACATGTATGGCCAATCTAAGTCGGCACATACTGCATCATAGCCTACTCGGACCCTTGGTGCAATTAAATTGAATTACTCATATGTTAAGAGGCAAACGCGAATCGTTGGCACAATTATTATATTTTGTGACATGCTCGCCCCGGTGATTTGGAACCATTTTTATCGCATATCGGAACAAAGGAAACCAATAACAATTACCGAGTTCCCGCGACGGGAATCGAACCTGTGACCGTTGAAACTTGGCGAACTCTACGGAGTACGATAATCATTTTTTTTTCATTTTTATATTTGTTGGCTTCTAACAATATGCTATTGGGGTAAATCTCATTTACAAAAAAAAAAAAAAAAGAAAAAAAAAAAGCTTTAGCAGTCACAATTTTGAACCCTGATCTTAGCAGTACACGCGAACATAATACTTCACACGCTTTCGGGATTAAAAAAAAAACGCAGGTGTTGTAATGTGTAAAGTACTGATGGAATAGATTATCATGGTATTTTTTTTTTCAACGTTGAGGGTGCCTGATACGCGGCCGTAGGCTGAAACACGTAGTAGCAGCTAAATTGAGTTAACGTCGGATCAATTACAAGCGCTCCAAATGTGACGGGACATAAACGAGTGCATTTGAGAGATAGGAAAGTATCTCTAGAATCTTCATGGTGCGGAGGTTTATCTCTGCCTGTAGGGGAAAATTAAACAGCCATAGAGTTAACGTGTAACTTAGGAATCGTCAGACCAAAGAAAGAAATAAAGTCGTGAGAAAACTCGTGCCTTCTTGATTAATCAGATTGACAATAATAATATAAAAATGGGTACTGCCTGATCTCCCTGAATTTTTAGGTTATCATACATATTAATAAAGTTAATTTAGTATAGAGAATTTTGCTAAACGGTAATTAAATTTTTAATGACATGTTAAGGTACCGAATCTCTTCGTGGAAGAGAACACATTCATTATTACATAGTATTGCGCTGTTTGCGTGTATTTTTCATCAAATTTAAAGATCCACAAAGTATTTCATACTTTGCTTGTCTTGCTTTGCCTTGAATGCACGATTTAATCAAAAAATTGACTGTATGCAAACAAATAATATTTAAATGATGAAAAAACTAGTTAAATACATACAATGTGATCCATATAAGACACTTTATTCATCATCCATCGGGTGGAAGTTATTTTAACATTAATCATTTTCCACGTCAACGATAATGCTATAATTATATTCGTGCGACTCGTGTAGCCCCAGTTGGTATTGCAACCGACTGAGGTTCGGCGGTCTCGGGTTCCATTCCGGGGTACTGGTGAAAATATGCTCAGAACATATTGCCATAGAAACACGAGGGGTATAAAATATCCTGCAGTGATCAATAATAAAAAATCTAAGTAGCTATTATACCGATTCCTGACTGCGACTCTCCATATAATCTGATACGCTGACCTCATGAGACCCCCTGCATTTTTCCGACTAATGGGTGGTAAAACGAAGGTGGTGTATAAAATACACGCAGAGACAGATGTAGAATTAATTGAGAAAAACTGATTAAACATAAATAAAAAAATCAGTGGTGTTAAATCAGACTATCGGACTTTAACATCACTGATTTTTTTATTTATGTTTAATCAGTTTTTCTCAATTCATATAATGTTTGTAAATTCAAATGTGAAAAACGAAACATAAAACCAACTTAATAATGAATTTCCGTATGCGCAAGTGAAATTACTACGCATTAAATAATGGCTTAATTAGTTGGAAATAATTGAATTTAATTAAAGTCAAAATGGTGTTCTTAGCTATACCTCTTTGTAAGTCCATCTCTTGTCGTTGCAGATAAAGACAATCTTGTTCGGATGTTTAACAACGAGTTTCTGAAATTCTTTGGCGATTGTGCTATTTTCTTTCTGGAAACACCTGGCCGTCCATTTCACTCGAAAAAGCACGCCTATGCCACTAAATAAATAAAAAAAACACAAATAATGCCATATTATAGTCAACATTAACTACGCCATAATAAATACACAACCATTCGAAATTTCACTGCAGAAATTAACGAGCGAAATTCCATTATGCTGATCGCATCATGTCATGGTCGTCTCTCGATTATCGAAAAACAAAATGTAGAAAGTTCACTGATCACCTTGCGTTTTATCTACTTTAAACACTGATGCTATCTAATTTTGGCCGATAACCAACTGTAATGTACCCTTGTAGTGGTAAACCAATCATTGATTAATTTAGTCGCAGGTTAATATATTTTAGAGCAGTTTTCATTTTGGCCTTCCGTGAATAGCGTAAAAAACCTACGGTCCTTTCGAAAAAAAATATTCATGCTGGAATTTGGAAAAAAAAACAAAAATTAATGCACTAAAGAAATGCCACAATGGGTTTATATTGAATTAATACAACTTGACGAATTGAAAAGTATTGACAATATTTTCTTGACTAGCGATTAGCCAATCAGGCACACTTATTTTCGTTAACATCGTAGCCGAGGTAACATCGTAGACGATTACGACTCGTGTCGGCATTGCAACCGACAGCGGTGCGGTCGGCCCCGGGTTCTATTCCCGTCGCAGGCCGGTGTTTATTTGATCTTAAGGTACCCCTCATGTGCCCCTCATTTATTGCCACAGCAACACGAGGGGCACAGAGTCTACTGTTGTGATATTCGTTACTGTAATCAGAAGAAAAAACATTTATTTTTTGTAAATACAAGTAAAAATGTGAAAATTGATAATGCTTTAATAAAAAATAAAAAAAAAATTTAAATGCGAGCATCAATATTCATGCTGTACGTGTAATATTCAAGCAATGTCTTAATCGAAAATAATCGGCTGAGGAAAAAAACAACCCCGACTTACTTGATATCTCTCGGCAACGTCTTGATGAGCACGTAAAAGTAATTCCGAATTTCTTTTTCAATCAGCAGAGACACCGCAATGATACCTAAGAACCTTAACAAACTGATGGTCGAACCGAACCATTGCATAACCACCAGCCTCAGTAAAATGAGTGCCACGAAGCGCCAATAGTTCATTTTGTCTGGTAACTCCACAGCAAAGTCATCGAGCAATTAACGTCGAATTGGTAAAAATATATTTTCTACCCGAGCATTATCAGTAAAGGATAACCATTTTTATCTAACCTGGGGAGATGCACCCGTGGTGATACGAAGGCTGATCAGAAATCGTCGATTAATTGTGTGAGGGTGCAATATCTTTGAAGAATTTAGTTGCGCAATGTTTGAGCACGAGCTGAGGCGAGTATGTCTGATATTTCATTTAGTCATTTTGTTCCAGATTTTACATAAATTCCGACGATTTGCGATGAGAATTTGTTAGAAGTATATCGATATTCGAAATATAAAATGGTGATCTCAATGCAACTGTCACAGCGTACGTTACAGCATACACGTCTGACCACTATATGAGGAAATGCATTTCGTTAATTATACTGGCGCCCGAAGTTTCCGGAACTGTATCTAACAATCTCACTGAACTTTGTCCTTGTTTTTATTTGGCCGAGCTCAGTGACATTTTAATCGGTGGACATGTAACCCGAAATACACAAGCATACTGTCGAGCTTGGCAAGCCAACTGCCCAAAAGATGCGATTTAAGGATAGAAACTGACCGTACTTCCCGTAAAGTAACAAAATTCTTTGAAACACCATTTGAATAGTTTTATCCCGCAGATTAGAGAACATTGACTAGATCAGTCAGGGGCAGACTAGCTACCTAAGGGCCCGGGCTGGAGATAATTTCAAGGGGCCCGATAAAAAATAAAAATAAATTCCTGATTTTTTCAAATGAGCGCGCGCAGCGCCGCCATTTGAGCAAATGTACCATCGATAGGTAATAAAAAAAAGCGCGCCCAGCGCCACGATTTTTAAAATTATAACACAAATAGGTTTGAAAGTGCGCGTGCAGCGCCGCAATTTCAAACTATTTTTAAAACTCCCGCTCGGGCTAGTCCGCCCCTGAGAGTATGGGTTCGTTCTTTTAGAAAAGGAATCCATAATAGTTTCGGTTCCTCTAATAAAAATTGGAACTTCTTCACGTTCCTACCGTGAAAATAGGAACTCGTTGTAGTTCCTCCCATGAACATAGGAAACCGTTCCCGTTCCTCCCATGAAAATAAGAACCCGTTCCCGTCAAAAATAAATTGGGGAACCGCTTTTGCTATCCGTAGTTCAAAATGTAATAATTTCACACAAAAAATTATTTTAGATAAAATGGAAAATGGTTTCCATTCATTGTGATCCACTTGGTCTTATAACTGGAGAGAAAACAGGAGCAGAAATAATAATTTTCCCTAAATCTCGCCAGTAGAAACAAGTGTTATTTTGAGGCGTTGGAGCAAACACATTTCGCGCTCCACAGTTTGAATCTTCCCGACTCTAGCGCCATAGCGCTTCTAGCGCCCCTTGCATCCTCTTGCGCTCCTAGCGGAAGATGTTTACAACTGTTTTTGGGATCAATGTAGGACTGCTTTCGTTTTCCTTCATTCAATTTTTAGGTCAAGATTAATAGGGTTTTATGCCAACCTGACACTGACACTCCATTTCTAAACAAAAATGAATAGGAATTCTCGTCTCATCGCCTGTTCGCGTTTACTGGTAATCCGGGACAAAATAAGGTAAGGCTAGATCTAAGTCGATTGGAATAACCTTGGATATCTCCCTATCTATCTGACTCCCAGATTGACTTTCCCTAGTCACCAGTTTCCTCGAATTGCGCAATTGGCTGGGTGCTAAATTGGTCTAACCAAATATTGCTTTACTGTTCATTAACCATCAATCTAACCGATGAAACGATTGTCATGATGGTTGCTTTTCTCTGGAGAACTAGGCACCGTGAATCTTGGCCATATTGTACCAGATTTTTACTCACTCCCTTCCCCAAGAAATAGTTAAAGCCCCCACCATTCCAATTTTCAAGTCTCTACAACGGGCAGGCCGCACCCGACCCACCTGTGAACACCTCCAATAAGCAACCTTCAAACATATTGCCAGAATGCTACGGCGCGACGATTACCTTATCTAAATCTAAATCTAAATCTCAGTTTGCCCTCCGTTGGGCTAACATAAAACGGACCAAGGTGACCGTATAATACACTCCCAGAACCTAAATTCAGCGCAAGAGTGGCAAAACTAGCCCCAGCCACATTCAACCTTCAGTACCTTGGCCCTATAGTCCCCATCCATAGGAAAGTCCCCGCCCTGGAAGCTTGCCGAGTCATGTTGTAACAGTCTTCGGGAGGGATATATTCCCATATATCTTAATATCTATCGTATAGCACGAACAGATGCAGACGGTTAATCATTAATGCATAAACAGATGCAGACGGTTTAGTTCTAGCAACACTTTAATTAGCTGCTCGTATCTCCTGTCATTCTGAGGAATGAATCATTCAAGGTTCTCGTATTGTCAATAGGCTGTAATGATCAATTCGTTTCATGCATCTAGGGCTGCTCTCACAAAAGAATATTACATCAATTGGTTTTACAAATGCTGTGGCACATGTATCGTAAGTACGATACTGTCATACTGTAAAGTCAGTTGAGGTCCTGGGTCTTTATCAATATTTGATTGAATTAGCTGCACCCTTTTCAAAGTATGGGTCCTATCCATTCCAAGTCTGTTTCGAGGAAGGTGGGATTTGGCCAACTGTTCTTGCACAACCGTCGGCCTTTTCAGTACGCATTTTGTCATGTCACACTTCATGTTTCGATGGTTGAGTTATTGCCAGTTTAAAAACACATTCATGTTATAAAATGGATTTCGAATCTACGTCTGTTACTACAAGTGAAATTGGAGGCCTGAAAAAAATTATTTCGTTCTCCATACGCAGGGTTCGACATGCTAGCACGACAGCAGTGTCTCCCAATGCAAACCAGGCTTGCCCCAGGTGTCGTCTGAGTCAACCCACCCCGGTTATCCCGTACAGGAACCTGTTTCAACTGCCCAAGCTGCCAAACCCATTGCAACACCTTGCCAACAAGAAAGCGGATTACACCGAAAAACAAATAATAGGGTAGGTTTCTTTTAAACGCAGTCTCATCCTGCACGTACAGTAGTCTCATCTGGAAATTGTTGCTTTAAAATAATGTCTAATAATAATAATAATAATAATCTAATAATAATAAAATAATGTCTCGTTGCTTAATCGAACGCGTACAGGTACTCTATGGAGCAAATATACACGGTGGTTTCGGGGATCGAGAGCTACCAAGAGTTTGTGCCGTGGTGTACGTCATCCAAGGTGTGCAGCCGTAGCCCCACTAGCGTAACCGCTGACATGGTTATTGGGTTTCCACCTGTTACGGAATCGTACACTTCCACGGTCACCATGCGCCATCCGCACTACATCAAGGTAAGATAACTTTTTTTAAAAATCACTGTAGTGCTAATCACTGCAGGATTTACACCCCTCGTGTCACTATAGCGATATGTGAGGGGCATAGTAGGGAAGGGAAGAGGAATGGCAGCTGGTATAGCCAGGCTGCCTTCACCTCTATGCTCTGGACTCCCTAATGGAAGCTCAGGGGTGTCAGTCACTGACGCAAATTCACTACTTCACTCAGAATAGCGACAGTTAAAATAATTAATATTCGATGAACGAATATCCACTGAACTAACCGATTGCAACTATTCCATGACAGGCCGAGTGCAGTGACGGCAAGCTCTTCAACTATATGGTAACCACCTGGAGGTTCTCACCCGGACTGCCGAACAACGCACGCACCTGTACCTTGGAACTGTCAGTGTCGTTCGAGTTCTGTTCGGCTCTTCACTCGCGTCTGGCACGAGTCTTCTTCGACGAGGTGGTCCGAACAATGGCCAAGGCGTTTCTGCAGCGGGCGGAGGTGTGTTACGGCAAGGGATCCATCAAGAGTCAACCGGTGCTCCAATATTCGTAATTACAGTTGACTTTTTCGCCATTATTCGGCCATTTGGCCGGCCAATTGGTGAATACCTAGTCGCCTATACTCCTGTACGCTGGTCGGATATTTCGAGGGGTGATTCCTCAATCTGTCGTAAAGATACTGCCCAAAAAATAGCCAGTAATTTCTTCCGCCTCGCCAAAGAGTCGAATTTTTATTGAATAAAATACTTTTGATTCTATTTTTTTTTAAATAACTCAACTCACTGAAATAAAATTCTCAAACGGCCACTCATTTCGTGACCATGGTTGATATAAAGCCTTGTTGTGATATTGCTCGCTTCCTTGCAAAACTAAATTATAAGATGAAAGGGGTGTATTGCGGCGGTTGTATGAAATTGCGAGCTTTTAATTGAAAAATGTTCATACTCTGCTTAATACACCTACTACTGACTTCATTCAGATTTGACAGGCCTTTTCTGGCACCGGTAAAATTGCTAATTAATAAAATATTATTCATGAGTCTTTAAAAGTTCAACGGCTCATGAGTCTTTACTTGCAAAACGCAAGTGAGCATATTTAAATTAAATGTAAACGAGTCTTGAAATTATAAAGAAATAGTCTGTTAAATGCGACACAAATTAGGAAACTTAAAAGTTGTATTTGCTAAACTGGCATAAATTATAATGGTCATTTTAAAGTCGTCAGTAACCGCGCGAGATATCACTTACTGGTTGGTATAAGGCAGCAGCCGCTCCCCAGAGTTGCTCACCAAACTGCCGATGGTCATCTTCAGAGTCTTGAATTGACAACACCCGCTCCGTTTCGTCGCCAACTGCCGCTATTTTCATTGGTGACCATTGTCAATTAAAAAGTTTAAAATACAGTCAGGAACCTTTTTTACTTCGAGAATCAGCAGGTAGATCCAACCGGTCTGCTGCAGCTTCGAGACCGAAATGTGCGCGCGGCAGAACAGAGTCAATGCCGTCTACATGTATGTAGATGGCATTGACAGAGTCCACACAGAGAGACACCCGTTCATTGGCTGTGCGGCCACATGCAAATTCTCGTAAGGCCAGAAAATTTTTGTTGTCGCAAAAGGCGTGATACGAAGCAATGACCTTGGGCTGGAAACGGCCTGAAAGGTCGAGGCTTACAATGAGGTGTTGTATGATTCCGGTTAGCATATACCTTAAAGCGCTCGCACCTTTAACCATAAAAGAACCTTTCTACATTGTTTTAATGTTTAATTAGAAGGAATTGCAATGCCGATTCAAGCTCTTCAAAGCACCTTTATCGATTAGCCAAAGTGTTTGTTATTAAATACACCTAATAAGTTAGTTAGCTGGAGAGTTTATCAAATGTTGAATTGTATTTCAATATATTTAAAATAAAAATAAAATATTCTTTTGAAATACGGGTTCTTGAGTTTACATCTTTGGGGAAAAGTGACGTCACATTGTTAAACGAAAGCTTAAAAATGTACGATAACAAAACTGGTGAGTCAGTATTCAAGTAGAAATGACAATTCTTTATCCGATTCTGTCAATACAATTCGTTAATAAATTTTCATTTTGCGATTGCAAACTTTTTAAATAATAACGTAAATGAAATGTAAATACAGAATGACACAATTCACGTAAGTTGTCAAGTCAACATGTTACTATACACTATCTACAAATTTGCAACTAAATTTAGCAAAAGTTTATACGTGTAAGGCATGACATGTGCACTCTAGGAATATTGGAATTCAAAAATTGGAATTTGTGGTCTACAATTAGAAAATAGTTCTGTGTTAATAACGTGATGGGTCTTACTTTCTATACAGCACTAGAACAGTTACAAGCAACAACTTCATTTAAAGGAATAAAGTATGCAAGGAGCGAAACACTAAGAATAGATAAATTAAAAGTCTTTCCGGTTTTTGTTGAATGAAAGGGAAAGTACGAAAAATATTTATATTTCCATTCTACTGCTATGCCTATAAACACTCTAGGACCGAACACAGGATTATTTCTCGGAAATAAAGTTTTTTATTAACAATCTTCAGTTTATCTTTGGTCTTCACGAAAAAGGTTAATTAATCTATTATTTTATTTTACCATTAATTGGTTGCCATTCATATATTTAAGTCGTGTGTAACATGTGTCGAGGGGTAAAAACAATTCGTCTAAAACAATTTTTGTGCTTGCCCTTCAGATCAGTTCCAGTTCAGAATTTTTATTCTAGAAAAAAATATATATGACAAGGGTGAACATTAATGATAACACACTAGTCTAGACATAAATAACTTCGCTATTAGGAAGCATAATTGAATTTCATAATTCGCTATTGAAATTCTGTTTAAAAAATATTCAAATGTACACCAATAACAAAAATTGCTGCCAGCCGAGGAAGATGAAGTAATCCTAATAAGAGTTGGCATCCAGTAAAACTATTACCCATTAACACGACTTGGAACACACAAAATACAAACTTATTTTGCCAAGTGGACCCTTGGAATTCAAAGTAGTATTAAAAGAGGCATTACTCAATTTATGTTACAATCACTTGTTAAAATATGTAATGTTATACGCTAATTATTTTTGTGTACATATTTTAGTAATGGGCTTTAACAAATGCTTAGGTAGGAAAAAACGCGGAATGGCGAATGTAAATAGGCAAGTCACCGTGTTGAACGCTATTTAAAACAGATTTTCTACTGACGTACACACCCAACCTTACGGATTATTGTATTTCTTAACCTTTGAAATGCATGTGCGTGATAAACCAGGTTCCATTCGTAATCTATAATAAGGAAAGGTTTCAAGTAAGTTTATTATTTGGCTGGAAGTTTAACCAAAGTACGTCATCCTATCTTATCTGTAAAGAAATGCGGGCCGCATCTTCTATTACTTTATGCAAATAACTTTGGAAATGCCTACGCGGACGTCACAAGCTAAATATACATTCACAAAAAATAATTCACAATTAGTTTGAAAAATCCACTCTGACGACTTTCGCGACGTACACATTTCGAATATTATTTGTATGGTACAATTCTGCACCGTATTTTGCACTCTATGCTTTTCTAAACAAATGGAAACATATTATTTAACCAGTCAGTCACGGATCGGTTATTCCCACTAGCTCGCCAAATGCATAAAGGAAACATTTCACCACAAATATACAAATATAAAATCATGTTAGACATGAACAAGTGAATCCTGTATCGTACAATCAATGCACCTGCACATTATGTACAGAGTATATTTCAATTTACAGTCGTAGAATATCTGATAGACTTTACAATTAAAAATTAATTATAATCATATAGAAAAAGACAAGTGCTGAGAGGGGTGGTCTCGACAACACCTAAGGTAGTCTATATACTGTATATACATCGGTAATAAATTACAAATATGTCTGATCTGAATAGTCCACGTTGGTACTCCACTCAATTCGCTGAATTGCTGTACCACATTTTCGCTACAATCGGTCTAGTCAATACTTAAAAATATTTTCTTGGCATGAAGCGCTTCCTCTAAATGCTAACAATGACACGCACTCAATTCCTAGACACTTGTTATACAAATCACTGTTTTTCTGAACCGAATACTTGCTAGCAAAATACAATTTTCATTTACGATTCTAAAGTTACCGTGCCTACTGTATATTGAATGGTATACATTGTGAAATGTCAACCGTTCTGCTTTACAATAATTGTCTTTATTTTGGCTGTCCGTTTTTCACCTAGCACGGCCATTTTTCACGTGTTAGTTCTCCTGTGCCAACTACTAATATTACGAGAAACGCAAATTTCGTGTACGTCGTGAAGATGTCTAGTTTTCTAGGCCATTGCTAGCGCGAAAAAGATGTACAGTAGTCATACATCGATGCTCTTACTATGAATATTAAACGTATTCTATTATAGATATATTTAGCTATAGTGAAGAAATTTCCTCCGTACGGTGAATAATTAGTTGGAAAAAATAGACCCTGTACATGAAATCTTTAAAATCTCGGTCCTAAAATCCTCCCATTGTATTAACGGCTAGCCGCTCGAGCAGTACAAGTTGCGATTTTCTTCCTATTTATTGGCTGGTTTCATTTTTTTTTTACTGTGGTAGATGACGTTCTAGTTGAACGGTAACTTTTAAATCTTCTCTCGAAGAGAGGTTCACTTCGGTTCCATACACGCAATCAAGTCGATCTCATTGTCTGGTGAAAAAAAAATTAGAATACAATGTAAAAAAGTACAAGTTAAGTGTCATTAGAAATCATTTGTGAAGAAAACATATTTTCTTGATCATTTTCAGAGATAATCTGCCCACTTGTGGTCTCTGGGTTCATACATTTCATAATTAAATACATGCGTATTTAATTATAATAGGAAACAAAAAGGTATGGCAGTGGTTACAAAAAATAATCAAAAACACAAATTCTCAGAACACTAAAAAAGTTCTATTTCATCCAAGAAGTGTCTTTCTAATATGAAATTATTCTTGTGGATGATTCACAATCTTAATCAAGTATTGCAAATTACCTTCGCAGCACCGTCAAAGTGGATATGAAAAGTGTGACGCCAGGCGCATCACTAGAACCAGTGTGCGCTAGAGGGCAACAGCTGAGGAGGCAATTGCACAGTGGCGGAATAAACAGTACTGGTCATTTTGAGCTATGACCCTCGTGGAATGCATCCGGTTTACTCGCCGGGCTGGTTACGCTGTAGCCACTGAGTAAATAATTGCTGAAAAAACAAACAAAATGACAATGATTCATAAGAAAATAAAATACAATTTTCCTTCAGCAAAACGCTGGAGCAAATTAAGTTGTGACACGTCTTGACAAAGTACGCAACTTTTTTTCAAATATTTCTTAGAGATAAATTTAAGTTTCACACATAGATTTTGGTGTCCGTGTCCCAAAAGAGCGCCAGACAAAAGCCGAACCGAGTGGCCTATTTTCCTATCTCTTTGCTCATTCGTAATTTTGAAATGTATCGCAAATAATAATTAATTAATTAAAAGTCAAGCTAACTCGACGTCACTCGGTGTGCCGCGAGCCTCTTCACATTTTCTATTTTTGAAAATTAACTCACGATAACTTGACGGCCTCGTTGACGACCACAAAGCCGGCCGACTTGGTAACGGAATCCTTGCCACCGTGCAGCCGGCGAGCGGTACTGAACGCGCTCTCGCTGATGGTGATCTGAACGGGAGGAGCGGTAGCGGCCACGGCTCCCTCCATCGACCCATCCGCACTACCGCCACCCGGCGAATGCGGCGACACCAGCGGACAATTCGGCGCCGTCGTGAAGGAGGAAGAGGAAGAAGGAGAGGTGGACAACGGAGCAGAAGCAGGGGCAGCAACAACAACCGATTCCGCTTTAGTCCGCTTGCCGCGCAGCGAATGTTGCCTCGACCGCGACAAAGAGTTACCAGCAGCCGACGGCTGTTGCATCTTTGGATTGCAATGCACGCAGGACTTTATGGTGGGCTCGGCCGACGACGACGTCGACGGGGACGAGGACAGCGATTGCATCGACGAATGCTGAGACGTGGCAGGAGACGTCACCGCCACATCACCGCTACTATTACCACGCTGGAGATTCTGAGCTGATGATGCAGCCAGCTGCATCCGCTCGTTGTACTGAGACGAGGAAAGTTGGAGTCGCTCGTGAAACTGCGACGAGCTGGGCGGTTGCGGCGACGCGGGATAAGTGACGGTCGAACCGGTGCTACACTCACTGCCCGTGCTCCGGTCGGTAGTCCCGCGGGCGAAGTGCCCGCGGCGGTCGCTCGACGCCGTGGAACCGGCCGACGCCGTCTGACCGTAGTGCCAAGACAGCCGCTTCTGGATTCCCTCCTTGGGTCGCACCTTGGACGTGTCGATCGAGTCGGCCGTATGGTAGCGTCGGTCGCACAGGAGGTAACGACGCTGACTGGTCACGTGGTGCCGGTTACCTAGCAACGGTTGCGGCTGCAGTTCCGACGCGCCCTCTTCGTCCGATTCCAGCGAGGAACGGTTGGACTGACCCAGGATCACGGATGGAATGTCGAAGTCGAAGCAGGTGGGGTCGGCAGCGGCGGCGGTGTCTTCCGGATCCGGTTCGCCTGGAGGACACTCGCAGCCGCAGTCCAGCACCCGCGGCTGTCCGGCCACGTTCTTGGTCTTGACCAGTGGCGGCTTACTGGACGAGCCGGCGCCACTGACCGAACCGATGGGCACACCGCGGTGGAGGCCGCGCGGCGACTGGGGCGGCGGGTGGGTGACACTGCGACCTTTGGGTGAGAGAGCCTTGGGCGAGGGTAACGGTTTGGGGATGGCGAGGGAGGAGGGCGAGAGGTCCGGAGCTGTCTTGCCGGTAGGGCTGACGCCGGGGTCCACGTAGGGGTAGCTAACGCTGAGCGTGTTGGGGCTGCAGCTGCCCGAGCTGCCCTTGAGGAGAAAGGCGCGGCGTTCCGGGCGGGGGGACGCGGGGTTGGCCGCGTGGTGGTGATGGTGGTGGGCTGAGTGGGTGCCGCGGGTGTCACCGGTCAGCGAACGCGTTTTCTGCGGGATAGATAAAGAGAAAGAGAAGACTGGTTAGGTTGCACGCGAGACTGCTATGCCGCATCAATTTTCTCGAAGCGCCCACACACAGTATAGGAACACAGCGTTTAATCATTTTTTTCTAGTATTTCATGCAGTACGCCTCAGTGTTTTCAAAAGTACAACGAATAAATATTTCAAATACATTACACCGATAATAATCATATCGGAGATTCACAAAGCTAAGAAGAAGTCAAAAAACTTTCCTACAATTAAATGGACATTATCTGACCAAATAAATAATCTAAAAATCAGTAAAAATGAAGTTCGAAAGTATCGATAATCCGACATTTTAAAATTGCGTAAAGATTCAAAAAATTTGATTCAAGTACATTTTGTTACAGCTTTGCAAAGTCAGAAACGATAGTATTCGATCTGAATCTTAAGCCACAAGCAGAAAATGTATTTATGTCATTTATACACTCCCAAAACTATTAAAGGAGATTTTGTAAAACGGCTCCTACAATTTTCATATTTTACTCCCAAAACTGGTGCCTCATCCTGAATTTTACAAGATTGTTGGTGAAGCAATCCCCAATGGTACGCTTTCCCGCACAGCACAACCATTTACAAAAGCGCCCCCATTTAGCACGTTTTCCTGCATTGCAGGTCTACTTAAAAAGTTTTCATCCAAACAGTGCGTTTTCCCGCATTACACTAACTGATTCCAAAGCTCCCCCTAATAGTGAGCTATCCTGCACAGCGCCTTACAGATAAAATTAATTAGATCATACTGTAAAAGCAGGGGATTTGCCAATTCAACAGAGATAATTGGAGAAGACTGATTAAAATAAATAAAAATTACTTGGATTTCCGACGTCGATCCTTCGTCACTGCTGGCGCTCGACGCTCGCATGTCCGACAACTCGAAGCTGGCCGCTCGTGTCGGATTGACGCCGGCGTTCGACTCGATCATATCCACGCTGCCACTGAAAAAAAAAAATAATATTAGATCGAACATAAAAATTATAGGAGACAAAAAAATTGCTCTTTGTTCGTAAATATAAATGAGGCGTTTGTTTACCTGTGGGAGTGTACCAAGCTAGATCCACCGGAACCTCGGGGAGACCTCGCCGCCGAAATTCCATTGGCGGCAAAATCTAGGTAATCGTCCTCACGGATATAAAACGTCACTTCTGGTCTAGAACTCTTTAGCTCCTTATATTGTTCCTGGAAATTATAAAAATAAATCTCATTGCATAAGGTTACGAATAAGCATAAACATTTCGAAGCGCACCAAAAATAAAAATGCGTTTCGTGCCTTTTCGCCGAACAGTTCGCCTAAATCAAGTCATTCATTTCTAGTTAACCATACACTCGACTCGGCGTGCTTCTGCACTATTTTAATAAAATTAACATTTCGTCAAAAACAGGCTATATATATCTAATATAAACAATTTCTGAAAATTTTGACAATCATGAATTTTATCAACTTTTTTATAATCCAAATGACACTATCGAAATCGACAGCCAGCGGGGAACAACAGAATATTATCATAACAAATATAGATTTAATTAAAATTTTATTTCTCGCATTCGTAGTGTTTAATCGACTAAGAGCAGATAAAACGCGAGAGTATTTATCCCGTCCGTATAATACCTGAGCCTTTCGAATGGCGTCCAGCCATATCTTTGAATCGCTACCCATCAGCGAAAATACAGTGGTGGCCACGTTGTACTCGTTCAGATAGACCAGGATCAAACCATCGCGCAGCTCGTGCGGTTCCAGCCGATCGACCACGTAGGGCTGACGAGTCACCTTAACCCGATCGCCTTTCTTGGCCAGAGGCTTGCAAATCAGCAGCATGTCGGTGAAGAGGAAACAGTGCACGTCCATCTGAAAAAATTCCCAATTGCAAATTACCATTTTTCACCAGATTCATAAAAAATTATAATGATGACATAATATGTGAGCCACACAATTTCTTACCCTTTTTGTTTGAACTAAAATTGTTAATTTTTACGAAAATATGATCTTAATTGCGTTATTATATTTGACCAGTTCTTAAAATTCACAAACTAATGCGCTATAAGACAGTAGACAGTATAATGAATACAAAAAATGACATGATACAGAATTCCATTTATGACCAGAAAATTTCTACTGCAGACAAATTCGGGCGACAGTGAAACGATATTACGTAATGACCTTTGACCTTCGCCTTCAATGTTTGCGCCATAAATCATGTATCGTAATCATCACTGTTTGAGAGTGCATGCCAACACGCACGTGGTTAACACCATGAAAACCTCATTGATATTCAATTGTACCAGCCACGCGTTCAATGTAAAACCCATCCACCACCAGACGCGTGCGAAGCGAAAACGGAGTTTCCACGTTCTCGGAAACCTCCGACATGCGTACAAACAAGAAAAACGCGTTGAAAAATTACTCGTACGTTTAGAAAAATGCGCCATGGGCAAACTACTTTCAGTGTGCGCCCCTCTTTCCAATTCAAAGTATTTCTAATGGATATTTTTATTTGGAGACTTGAAATAGGATTGCCTCATTCGCTAAAACTTGAAAAAATAAAAGCTTATAACGCTTAAGAAGCTCTACTGTATATTTTATAATTAATAGTACATATAATTTTTTTAAATAGTATGCAAAAAGTTGAATTGAATGTCTAACACATTCAATTTAAATTGAATGTGAAACGTCTGTAACACCAATACTAACATACAGCCGAATGTCTAATGCCTTGAAATTTGAAAAAAAAAAAAAATATATAATTATATTTTGGCAAACACTGATTGTCCGTCAGTGTAGTGAATTACCACTACAAAATATTCGGTACGCCACAAAACATTTTCACCAATACCCCTAGATCAACTAACGAGAGCCCGAGCCGGGAATCGAACCCAAAAGATTAAAAAATTGGTCTCTGATTGTGTCTGTGGGGCCCTGGGCATTTGCCCTCATCAGCAAAAAGGTCCAGCGTGTCGAAAACTCGATCGGCAATTTGTCCACAGCGCTTACGTTTAATCCGGACGCTACCAATCAATAATTATGTATCAGAACACCTTCGGGTTCAACAAATAGGGAGACTTTCGCGGGAGACAGTGATGGATTACGTGTTCCTGCGGCGCGGCGATATATTTTCGACGGGCGTCTCAAAACAACAGAGCCATTTGACGCCGACAACGCCTCTCTCCTACGTCATCGGCGGCGCGCAGCCAATCAATCATCATCGTCCGTCTCACAACCACCATCACCCCACCAGGCGCTTTCTACTGTCATTAGCATATTGAACAGGGTGCTGGGGTGCCCACCCACCCCAAGGGAACCCCCACCCTTCCCATTTCCCATCTTTGCCCAACAATCTCATTTCAATGTAAAAATAACCTGGAATAAATCTCTAGCTGGAATATTTCAAAACTTTTTTACTTTACTTTTCTTAAAATAATTCATGAAAATTTGAATTTAGTTTAAATTGAGAAAGTGTAGATGTATACATGTAGAAGAACATAATATAGGACATAGCTGGCTGAAAATGATGTAATCCTTGAACATGCAGGATTGAAACGACAACGGGTTTGGATATTTTTTTTAAAATCACCGTAGTGCCTAGTGCACTACAGGATTGTAAACCGTTGCCGTTCCAATCCATCATGGTCAAGGATCACATAATTTTCATTCAGCTTATTGCAACATAACGGCTCCTATCCATCAATGAACTTAAAGCAAGAGGACACATATTCCACTCCATGAAAACGACACTCGGAAAAAGATCTGGACTGACCTTATTGGAAGCGGTGTCCTTCAAGCGCAAATCTCCTTCCATGAGAAGCTGCCGACTGTGGTGAGCCTCGCAGCCGGGCATTGGACTCGTCAAATCTAACTCCAAATACTGCTTCACAATCTAAATGGAAATAAAATTCAAACCACGTGTTTATATGGCGTTTACGCGGTGAGCATCGCAGCCGACCATCGAGATTGCCAACATTAGGTCCGAATATTGCTTTACAATCCAAATGTAACTAAAATGCAATCCTCGTTTATCCCGAGAAGAATAAAAAACCGGGTCAATTCAAAATTTACAAGTAGATCAAAAAGTAATTGACGAGCAATAGATACTTCAGAAACCAATATCTATATATCATATCTCCATATTTAAATCGCAATTTTGGCACAGACTTAAAGAAAATTGACAATTTAATTATCACGACAGTGAAAAACGATTGGAAATCGAAGGCCTTGTTACCTTTTCCATATCGTCGTCTTTGACGTCCACCGGTTCGTAGCTGTCGATTCGATTGATGATGCCGGCGAGGCGTTCTTGTTCGTGGCGCTGCCGCAAGGTGGCGTTGACGCCGCTCACGAACGCTTCCACGGAGCGGATCTACAAAGAAAACAAGAAAACATTAATTCACAGCCGAAATGCGATGTCGAGATAAAATTAGGAAAAAGGCGAGAAAATGCGCGACTTCACAAATGTTACAAACCATTTCCAACAGAATCGCTTTCTGTTCTTCGTAGTCGGAACGCTTGTGAATTACTTTAAGCAGCAGCGCATATTTGGTTAACCGTTCCATCGGCTTGACCAAGAGATCGACCAATCGCTGGCGGTTGCACTCCTTTTGTGATTCGCACCACTGCAAAAATGAATAATTAGTTTTAGTTTGTAAATGAAAAATTAATAATATTTGTTTCTGAATATTATTGATTAACTGAGTAATAGTTGCAAAATAAATAAAATAATGTTAATGACGTGATCCATGGAACAAACGTTACCGCCAGATATGTCTTGAACTGTTCGTTCTCTTGATACATCTCTTTCAAGTACTGGATGCATTGATTTTGTTCCAAGAAAAATTTGGTATATGGCTGAAATAGTTGGTCGAACTGAAAAAGTGGTTGCAAGAAAAAATCATTTTACTGGAGTGAACACCATCATCTTTCTTTGTCAATTGTCAATTATGTAAATTATTGTAATTTCACAAGTATAAGCTTACATCGTTTGTCACTTTAATCGACAACAAAAAAACAATATTGGTTGAGCGAATAATTATTTTAAAATTGCCACCCACAAAGAATGGCAATTACGTTAAGTTCGATTACCTTATAAAAAGAATCCATCATCAAAGTTGGATCGAATGGCTGCTTGTTCTGTCTAGCTTGATTTAACATGGGTAATAGGCACTTTTTCCATAAGGTACAATTCACTTGCTTCAACTCTTGTATATTACCGAAAAGTTTCGAAACGTCAACCTAAGGGAATTTGGGCAAATTAGTTATCAACAAAATGCCGATGTAATATATTAACGCAGCACAGTACGCTAATGAATAAATCGATTGATGGATCGGCACTTACCTCAGTTAAAATTTTTTCACTCTGAAGATTGCATAGGCAAGCAGAAAAAAGCTAAAAAGAGAAATTAAAAAAAATAAAGGAAACTGTTAGGATGATTAACAACAGAATAATGATCATGAAAGCTCCCAAATCAGATTACAATGCAGATTTACAATACCAGCACCTTTTTGCAATTTATAGGTGGTATTATCAGCTATCCCAAACCAGTAGAAAAGTATGCCTATTACTGATATACGCGTATACATATATTAACATAATTTGAAATACATGTTTAACAAGCATAATTTTATCAAATTAGACGAAAAATTTATATTAACCATGATATATTCCAGTCATTGTGTAATTAATTTTGATAGATATTATTTATTTTGTATTTTTCAAACATCATGAACTGAAAGTAAACTAAATAATAATTTAATCAGTATAGATATTTTAATTTATGCCTCTATTTTAATTTTTTTTTGTCTTATTTATGCCACTATTTTAATTATATCCTCACACGCTTCAAGGATATACCAATTAAATTAAGCAAAGGAGAATAATTTGTATACTTACGTCCTGTATCACATTTAATTTAGTCAGGTATGAAACTTCTGTAGTTAGTAGCTCCCAAATTGCACTTTGTTGTTGCCATATTCTGTCGGACAATGACTGCAACGAAAACAAAAATAAGCCATAAGCTTATTTTTATGCAGCGCATCGAAACGCCTTGAACCACTAATGCTCATTATTATAATAATGATAGGACCACTTAATGCTAATTAGAATATCAGGTAATATTTTTTAAATGCATCATTACGTTGGATCACAGGTCTCATGCTTATCCAGGTCTCTACCGCAACATCTGGACAATTTACCACGTCAAACCTTAGCATTGACACCAGCTGCTAGATCGTAAATAAATTATGTAAATGCGAACATACGATTTAGTCCCTGAACGTCAATCGAGTTATTGCAATAAGGCAGCATTAACTCGGAATTTCTGAACCCTATGCGTGCCTGACATTCAAACATACATGTGTTACTGCACCTGAGAATAATGGCTGCTCACAGATATCCAATATTCTATTTTCAAAAATGTTCAAAGTGACCTAAAGCATTTTTTTTTAAATTACCGTAGCGTCGAATTTCTAGCAAGGTAGTTTGTCAATGTTTTGTTTGATGTTTCTTTGTGCATTGAAAAATATATTTATTATTCAGAATAATTTTCATAAAACTCAATCAATTAATTTTTTTTTTAAATAAGACGCCGCATCAGTGCTTTTAAAATTCGACTTGAATCGTTCTCGACTCGAAAGAAATCGCGGCCCGCACCTAGCCATGGTTGCGCGTGCCCGCGACCCCTTAACGTCAGCCCGATTGGATTAGAAAAATTGAGGTCTGCGATGCCAATAATATAACAATGTTTGCTCGTAATCCACAAAAAACGACTATCTTGATAATGTAATGACACGTCGGTCAGTGAAAGTCTTAATTAGATTATGTCCGTCGCCTGTCCTACAGAGGGCGTGATGCAGGTCAGGAGAGAGCTTACAGCACAACGAGCAATCATGTTGGTGGGTGTCGCAGCGCCCATCCCCACGTGGTCGCGCGCATGCGCAGAAAACACGTGACGCGAATACGTTCACCGAACCGACTATCGCCCTTTTCCAGCAACAAAATCTCAAAATTCGAATCGGAAAAAAATGACATCGATTGTAGACCAACTAGAAACAAAGAATTATTTTTGCGTGGTCGTTACTTTTTCTTAGGAAACATACAGTACAAAGCGACTAAAGATATAGTGGTGTAAGTCATTTTTATCATTTAAAAAAAAAGTAGCGAAGTGCAAAAATGTATATAGGAAATGCAAAAATGTAATTAACGCAAATTAAACTATCCAAAAAAAAAAAATGTGAAACAATTGAAAAATGTTTGTGGCCGTTTCTAAAACGCACAGTTGTCTATAGAGTGATTTTCATAAAAACCTCTCGTTTCCAAGTAGGAAAAAAATAATAATTACACCACTCGGCCTTTACCCGCTTTATATCTTGTCACACGATTATTATTTCTACTAGCGCTTAAGCCTTTCCGAGGACAGGCAGCAATTGAACAGGCAACATACATTATATGATGACATCATGAATTTAACACAAATTAAATGTCAACATATTTCTTTGGCAAATATAGAGTTTAATTTCTATGCCTACATCTCTTTATTTCACTGCACGTGATATGATGACGTCATGAATTTAACACAAATTACATGTCAAC
>JAUJYS010000313.1:0-25455 GCA_033995665.1 Melogona broelemanni | reverse complement strand
GCTGGACCAGCGGGATGACGATGAACGAGATCACAACACAATGTGAAATGACGAACAAACAGCGTTGTAGATAAAAACAAATATAACGTGTTTAATTACATGTAGACATAATATGCTCTAAATTTGGTCCAGCGTCTTCATATAATTTACATTCACATGTTTTTTATATACTTTAATAATAATGGCTCAATTAGTTATTGCACGTGCGGAAATTAAAATAAAAACTTGTGGCGCCACTTGTTCGAAAGTTATTGAGGTATTGCCATTTTTCAATCGGCCATCGTACATACGTTTGCAGTTAAATGAGTTTTGAGGATCCCGAACTGTTTTGATCACGATTCTACTCCCGGCCACTTCGATAATGTACTTGGGCCACTCCAAAAATAATGCATTACATTAAAAAAAAAAATAGTTCATCTGCAGCTAACATGACTTTTTTTACAAGTGATAATGCATCTTTCAAACTACATTTCAAAATTTCAATTTACAATTTTCAAAATTTTATTTTTTTCCATATCTCCGTCCATTTAAACGGCCCTGAGCCACCTCATATGTGGTCTCGTTCCGAGGTGGCTCACGGCCGTTGAAATAAACATAGATTATGAGAAGAAAAAAAAATTGTAGTGGAAAGATGCATTGATCACCTGTAAAAAAAATTAGGCACGGTGGATAAAGATAAACTATTAAAAAAAAAAGTTATGGGGCTTTTGGAGTCATGTAATATATTTATCGCAGATATAAATTTTATTATCCCGGTTCGATTCCCGGCGCGGGCTCTCGTTTATTCGATCCCGGGGTACTGTTGAAAACGTTAACATATTGCCTAAGCAACACGAGGGGTACACAATCTCCTGTAGTAATATTCATTTCAGCGATAATTAATCAGAATTTTATTTTAATTATATTATGATCTTATAAATAATGTTTATGGGCCAGTCATTTACTCGTTCTTGCAACGCTGTATAACCAATTGATAGAAATTGACACTAACACTCTTGAAAATTAACTATTTAAGACACGGGTCAGCATCACGCCAGTGTCCCGCATGCGCCATATTGTACAATCGATCCCGAACGTGTTCAAATGCTCGCTTTCCTTTTTCAATCCCCAGATCAGGATGATGACAGGACAACTGATGACCAAGGTAATTTCAGAAGCGAATAGAGGACATTTTCTTTCTTAATTATCCGCCTAAATTGAGCCCGAAGAAGTCCCAGCGTGGACATTTCATAATTTCTTAAAATTAAAAACAAAATGGGCAGGCAAATTTCGAATGGAGAAACTTAACCAGTGTGACCAGCGAGAGATCGTTTCTCCTGATATAGATCCCTAGAGGAGATAAAATATTTATCCGAGATTGCATTCATTTTTTTGCGCTCATCGGTTCTTGTATTCGATCTTTCCGGAGAGCACGTACTTGGAAGGAGGTGTTGTTGGTTTTGGTTGTGGGGTGTTCTTTTGTGTGTGGATTTACGTTATTTTCTTTCTGTCTGTCTGTTTTTGCAGGTCAGCAGCAGCAGCAGGGGGAGCAGGAGTTGGCCACCAAAATGCTTCAGATCCAGTCCAAGCGGTTCTATTTAGACGTCAAACAGAATCGGAGGGGACGTTTCATCAAAGTAGCCGAGGTCAGTTTCGTCAGAGGTGTAACATTTAATGTATAAATATTAATTATTTAAATGTTCTGCGCACGCAGTAAAAGGAACGACCGTTCCACGAAAATGAGTTCCTCAGAAAAGGAACCCCTTCCCTGGAACGGAACTTGAAAGTGCTCGTTCCTTTCTAATCCAACACTGGTAACATTCCAATATAATCGATTAAGTTGAAAGTTGGAGTAGGAGCCGTTGTGATTCTGAATGCAAGTAGAATTCAAGAATTCGGGGGATTGTCCTTGACCATTAAGAACGTTCGGCGACAACGAATGGCAACATTGGATAAAATTGTTTAATTTAATTGTTAAAATTGTCAAATTGTTGTCAAATAGACACAAAAATAAATAACAACAATGCAACTTGCCATTGACCTCGACTACTCGAGCCAGTTGGTCGCAAATGGTGAATAAAATAAAGTACATTGAATTATTCGGATATTTTGGGAATATACAGATAGTGTGTTCTTGTAAGGTCCCAGATAAAGCAGTCGCGAAAATAGTTCTAGTCGGACCGATAGATCAAAAGCATGACCCACATAAGAGTCTCATTATCCATATATTCCCATACTATCCGGATAATTCAATGTACATTATTTTACTCACCATTTGCAAAAATATTGTTTTACAAGTTGTGTGGTCAGATGTTTTACAAATCAAACACTTTTATCCAAGTGTTGTTGTTTAACTACTTCATTGCCATGGAAAATCCTTCGATTTATTCAATTTTACTTACATTCCAACTTATTTCTTAATCCGCTGCATATTGAGTTGTAATGCTATACTAATTTCTCGTACGTTCACCCTCAGGTCGGCTCCGGTGGCAAGAAGAGTCGTCTCCTGTTATCCATGTCAACGGCAGCTGAATTTCGAGATCACCTCACCAAGTTTAGCGAACACTATGCATCTCTAGGTAAGTTACGCGAGAGAAGCCGACGAAGCGGGGACGCCCAGCGTGACGACCGAGGCGGGCCAGCCGACACCAGTGGTGACAGAGGCGTCGGGTCGTGTTTTTCCCTACCGCGACCCGACGCCTTCCCCAAACCGTGGTCGCCATCTCCACCTGTTTACTACATTTTCTTTTCTCCCTTCTCTCTTTCTTTTACACTCGCAGGTCCGCCCAACCCGGACAACCTTCCCGAAGACGGGAAACTAAAAAGTGAAATGATGGTTAAGGATAATCGACGCTACTATTTGGACCTAAAAGAAAACTCACGTGGTAGATTTTTAAGGGTGAGTTATTTTTTTTGTTTCCAATATCCTGCTCGCCACTGTTCTTTCGATTAAGACAATTGCTCCTTGACCATTGAGGAGGGAAACAGCAACAATTAGTTCAAACATATATATAAATTAATTGTAATAATAATATTAAATCAAACTCCTGCGAACATAATACTTACATAAGCACGTGTAACTGATACATATAATCAGTTACACGTGCGATGTTGTATACATTCTGGTTACTCACGTTTCTATAAAATAAATACTGTAAATACAGCGCGACTACTCGTCTTAATTGTATTCCATAACGTATAAGGACTACCAATAAGTAAATTAAAAATAAGTAGCATGGCACTCTGTTGGTTCTTCTGAAGTTCTGTTCGAATTCCAATCTTAACGGAAATAATTATTTATTTAATATCCTCTCAGCTTAAAATTTTGGATTTGGGTTCTGAGATTCTGGGTTCTTAATTCCAGTTCGGTTGGATAGTTCAGTTGATGAAAAGTCAGATTTGTAACGTTACGGCGGCCCTGGGTTCGATTCCTGGCGCGGATTATCGTTTATTGCACCTCGGGGACTTCACCCATTGCCGAAGCAACACTAGTTGCTTCGGCAATGGGTGAATTCGTGTAGCGATATTCTCTAGTAATTGGAAATAAAATTAATAAATAGGAATTCCCCTGACAAATTGAGGCCTTTCCCCTTAACGAGCATCTTATCTCCCTTTTCATCCCGGCCACAGGTATCGCAGACGATCGCGCGGGGAGGACCCCGCTCACAGATCGCCATTCCGGCCCAAGGAATGATCGAATTTCGCGACGCACTCACTGACCTGCTCGAAGAATTCGGAACAGACGACGGCGGTAAGTCCACTCTTAATCCACGCCTGATCACGCGGACAGCTTGGCACCAACGGCATCATCGAGCTGCGTTGATGAATGATGATGGTTGCCTGGTTTTCAAGCTGGCCGCGTTATGGGTGTTATTACGATTTCCAAGCAACATTCATGGTGGATGCAGTTAACCCTAGCCGCAATGCGTGGCGCTACGCCATACTATTAGAATATCAAAAATTCTACTTTAATTTTCTCAACAAGTGTTAGATTTTTTGATCATTGACAAATAAAAAGGCACATCAGTCAGGATCTATGATGCCTTAACGGACATATTTTGATGGCTTGACCGTAAACATTTGCAAAGCATTAAAATGAAAGTTTTAATCATAAATTGGAATTTGTTCCCTATGTCAATTGGCCACGTCGATGGCTGATGGTATAATCTTGCATTTGCACTTTTACAATTAATAAATATCCAGAAAATCGAAAAGGTATTATCGAGAAAAGGATTTTATGGCATTTAACCATCCAACACATTTCTGACCGGGGTTAACTGCATCTGCACTTCGCTGTGAGCGCGTAGCGCTTGTAATTTAGGGTTAAACCAGCTGGCATCACTGATGGACACCTGACCGCGCCAGCGGAAGTATCGTCAACCCAGGGCCAGCGAGGAGAGTGAGAAAGAGAGAAACAGAGAGAGTTATAGTTTTGACGAGAGAGTGTAAGAGGGACGTTCCCCGTGCGTGTTTCCTCCATTGATGACCAATTTGGAAAACTATTCCTATGGTCACTCTTGATACTGATCAAAGAGCAAAATCTGTTCACTCCTCTCCCCCACCTCACCACCCATCATCGTCTGTACCCCCGGCCGAAACACCGACTGTTCTTTGCCCAATTTCCAAGTTTTCTTTCAGCACGCGATTTGGCTTTGTGCTAGTGTGTAGTTCGGGTGTTTCTTAAAACGCCGGAGTCGTGTTTAGGGGAATGTCCAGAGTTTATCTAATATGGGAAGCGCGTATTTCCAACTTGAAAAAATTCGAGGGCTGAATGAGAAAGTGGTGATAACATCTTTATAACTTCAGAACAAATGGCACCACAAATCATTAAAAAAATTGTGCGTGCTCCAACTTATTAGCGTGTATAAAAATCAAAACATTTTTGGTTGAGCCGTTTTTTTTTAAGATTTTAAAATGGAAGCAAATGAAATGAACTCCATAACGACTTCGTCAGCGTATTGTTGTTGAATTTTTGACTGGCTCTTTTCACTGTAGTGAATATCCCTACACGCCAGTGCGTAGGATAAGATTCCACAATCCGAACCCAGTTGCATGTCTACATTTTTTCACGAATTAATTTCGTAAATTATAACCGAAATTTCGTTTTTTAAATAGGTGATGTTCTTTCAAAAAATTTATATATATATATATTACATCTTCTCTCTGTGCCCTGCGCGCTCCGCGGTCAGGTTGCCCACTCAGGTGTCCAGTTAAATATCACGGGATGGGAAGGGTTTTGTTGCAAAAGTGAGGTTTTGTTGGGTGGAACGAAAAATTGACGTCGGACAGCACTGTATCGGCCGTTCTTCTCTGTTGCAGTGACGGACACCGGAGACGGGAGCGGTGAATACAGTAAGTTGGACAGTTGTTGTTGACCTCCCATCCACCTTCCCCCTGCCCCTAGCATGACCACGTACCACTAACGAGAAGTCGATCCAAATTTAGATTTCCCCAAGTACGAATGACCCACGATTTGACGTCCAAAAGCTCCCCTCCCCTTCTACCCGCACCCCCACCCTAGCTAACGTTCGGGGTGTTTGCCTTCTCAATGTCTCCTATCTCTCTCTCTCGCTCGCTCGCTCTCGGTTGGTCCTCTTTTTTATTTCGAATTGTACCTGTTATTCTAAATATATCTAGCAGCATTTGCTCTTTGGAGTGTCTTGTATCGGCCAATCACATCCGATTCTTTCCAGTCGGGTCAACTACAAATTACTCTGGGTTCCCCCAGAAATCTATTATTTATTTATTTGTTCGGGCACTCTATTACAATGTTTACTGTCGTTGCTAAAATATGGCTATGCATTTTTCAGTGCATATTTCTTCGCGGACGCCAAGTTTGCTTGCTAGTTCGTTCTCCTCCTGAAATATCTCTTTATTTTTTGTTCCACTAATATCTGAATATGTTTTTACTAATTTCATATATCCCCCTCCAAACTTGGCATCAGTCTTTCTCTGTTGCCTAGATACTGCTTGCGGTTCGAAGGGTGGTGGGTTCATTTGGACAGATTCGGATGGATTGGGAAGGAAGCCAAAACATCATGAACTATTCGTTTAGGCAGATTAGTTTGAATCACCTTTTTATTTTTGGATTGGTCAATTTCATGCCTCGGTGGCTTTTGCCGAAATTGAGTAACGATTTTTTTAAACATTTTTAAAAATGCCACTTTCTAATCAAATAATTTAGTTTCAAATCTTTCACGTTGAACATAAATGCCAATATGAGAGTGGTGTATAAAATAAACATTGAGAAAAACTGAGTAAATAAAATCAGTGACTTATGAATCCTTCTCCATTCGTTGTTAACAGACGCCATTTTCGATGTTATCATGCGTCATGTTTTAATTTTAATGTTTTCATAACTTTTTCAGGATTCCGTGGTGAATTGCCAGAGGGACGGCATATGCGAGTAGAAAATAAAAATTTCTACTTCGATATTGGTCAGAATAACAGAGGGATATATATGCGTATATCTGAGGTGAGTCAGTTGTTCAAAATAGACGTATTACACATGTAATAATTGTTTGTACCAACCGTCTAGCCCAGTCTGTATTGTAACAGGCTGCGGTGCGGCTGTCCCGGGTTAGATTCCCGGTGCGGGCTGTCGTTTATTCGATCCCGGGGTACTGGTGAAAATGCGCCCCTCGCATAGTGTATTAGCGACACGAAGGATACGCAATCTCCTATAGTGGTATTCACTGAAGTGATCCGGAATAAAAATAAAAAAACATCAGAAGAAAAGGTTAATTTTGATGAAAATTTCAGCTCTTGTCTTACTAGCTAAGGAATTGTTTATAATAGCTATTTGATCGCGAATTTTGCAGCTAATAAGATTTAAAAAATATAGAAAAAAATTGAGTTCGGTGCGGCAGTCATTTCATTTTTTAACTTAATGTTCGAACTAATTGGACGACAAGCAACTGTCGCCATATTCTCTAACTAATTCCTTATAAATTTCAAAAGGTTTAAAGTTTTATGAAACAACTAATCCTTAGAAGTTCAACGAAAGTGTAGCGTTTTTCATTTGTATCTAATAGACGTTTCTAAAAAATAAAAAAGTAACCAGGACGTTCCTTAAAAAAGGAACTAATTTCTTTGGAAGGAGACGTTTCTTTGCCGTCCTACCCAATGCGTGGATCTCACCTACGACAATTTATCCCCCTTTAACTTTTTGCTTATTTGTAACTAATTTTAATATTTATTTTAACGATAAACAGGTCAAGACCAACTTCCGCACGGCCATCACCATTCCAGAGAAGTCGTGGTCACGCTTTCGCGATATCTTCACCGACTACGTGGAGAAGATGAAGGAGCAGTCCGACAAGCAGTCGCAGGAGGGCGCCAAGTGAGCGAGCGGGTGTGGTGGGGGGGTTCGTGACCGACGGCTGTGACGCCCCCAAACTCGTCCAACCTACGCCCCCCATTTCTCTACCACAACAAAATACAACAAAAAAATAAAAGAAAATGAAAAAAAACGACACACAACGACACTCCCCCCAACAACCAAAAAAAACCCACCAAAACCACCACCACCACTACAAAACCATCGACAACAACTACTACCAGCAGCAGCAGTTCTTTTTTCTACCGCACCGGGGGTCCCCGCAGTCGGACCACCGAGTAACCGACCTGTGTGCGTCCTTTTTCTTTGACGGGGGACGGCTCGGCCCCCCACTATACCGCCGCCGCCATCTCTTCTTCTCTCCAGGTAGACCAAGTGTGTTTGTACCACAAACAAACAACAAACAAAAAAAACTAGAAAAGAAAAAAACGTATTAGCAATGCAAATTCGATTTTGTCAGGACCCGTGTGCGATAAATATGGGTTTTGAAAAGCTGGTCTCCCATCCCCCTCCCTCACAGCTTTCCCGTTAATCCTATCTTCGCCCCTCACCACACTCCTCCTTCGTCTGTTAGGTGTTCCTCATTATGTTCCTCCCTTCTTCCAAGAGTGGTAGTATGGCTTCTGCCTCCTTCCGGAAGCGTTGACCTGTCTTACCTCTCCCTGACTCACGTTCCTCGAGCAGCTGTTTTCACACTTTCCGTTTGTGACGTTTGGACACGGGTTGAGCCCCTTTCCCGTCATTTTTCATCTGGGGGGGAATGATTTGTTGATGGAAGTGAGTGTTGAAAATGCTCGTCGCGAACTTGTGGCGAGACATTATTATTTCCGTGAGACGTTCTGGTTAGTCGGTACCTATCGGTGCAATCTATTTAAAAAAAAAATACTAGAACTAGAATTGTGGGACTGAGGGAGGAAAAAAGACGAGAACGGAGTCTCTTGATAGATCGAATCAATCTGGCCGCGCCAATCGGAAACGGAAATGTGTGTGTGTTTGCTTTTATTCTCTTTCCCCACCACCACCACCCATGTTCATCATTGCATTGAACCTCCCATTCGCATCCCCCTCCTCCAACCATATATATTTTGCAGAGATTTGTACCGTAGCAAGCTAACTCACCGAAACAAACTCACAGAAATCTTTCTCACCGAAACAAACTCGCCGAAAATTGTGATGATATTGTGTGTCATTTGAGGCGAAAGTAAGTCGAGTATAAAAACTGAGTTAGGTTAGGTTCGGTTAGGTTTTTTCGGTGATTTTGTTTTCGGTTAGGTTAGGTTTTTTCGGTGATTTTGTTTTCGGTGACAAAATTTTTCGGTGATTTTGTTTCGGTGAGCTTGTTTTCTGTGAGAAAGTTTTCGGTGAGTTTGTACGATGAGTTTGCGGATTTGTACGATGCTACCAGGAATGTCACATTCCACCAAGCTCCCCCATCCCTCCGTTACCACTTCACGTGCCCCCTGCTAGTGTAAAGGCACGTACCAGCCGGCGACACGTGACAGAATCACGTGATCGCGATGAGCAAGGTTGCGAGTAGCACTGCCGTAGAAATCAGAGTGCGAACCGTGGGGAAAATCCCCCGACGATGACATAGAACGAAAATCCGCCAACGATAACCCGGTGCGAAAATCCCCGACGATGACCTGGGGCGAAAATCGATACCAATGACGAATATTGAATGGCATCGTCCTGGACACGGGGCATGTCGCCGGTCGTGGTTCGAAGTTAAACAAAGTTTGGAAGTTAAACGAGTTCAACGCCACCTGGCGGGTTTTTGCTCCAGGTTTCAACTGCTATTAACCGTGAGTGCTCTCCGAAAGGTGAGTTTGAGGTGGAAGGTCGAGGATTTCCTCTTGAACTCTGATGTACTGGAATAGATCCCGCGTGTTTTTATTGAAGGGATGTTTCCCATTTTTGTCTGGGTCCTCTGCAATGGATAGCGAAAAATAATGGGAATCATGGTGTTAAAGTTTTGCCCGAGTCTGGTTTGGCTGAAAGTCTGCGCAGTTTCATCAAGCACTTAGAAAATCTGGGGCCATCAGGGGTCAATTTGGTGGATCTCCTGTGGCCAGATGTCTGGGCTGAACGTGTTGAAGTACGTCTATGACTTGGTCTCGTGGATAACCCGTGGCTCGTCGGGTCATTGAAGTCTGGCACCGGTCACCAGAAGGCTCGACGTCCTACGTTGTCACGCCTGTCACTGGAACCGTCAGCATCAGAGGGCATCGAGGACATAGTCTATAGCTCGATCAGATCGTTTTGAGTCATTGGAAATGACGGGCGTCGAAAGTTTTCTCCGCGGTTTACGCTCCGATTTTTACTGTACTCCGTTGAAGTTAGCGCTACTCGGTACCAAGTAGAAAAAACTGAATTTGATTGTTGCGCCGTAACCTGGATAAATTTTCCCCCGCACCCGCGAAAATTAGATTTTCGTGCATGGAGTCGATAGGTGGCTGACTCGTGGGGACATATTTTATGGGTTTCGTTTCCCCCCCAGTGACGTGTATATGTGGTTGGGAAGATTTTCGAATATCTTCGAATTTTGATCCCCCTCACCCACCCGTCGTCGATTGAAAGAGAGAAAGATATAGAGAGAGTTGTTTGAAGAATTGTAAGTGCTAAATATATATGATGTAAATATATATATTGTGGCTCGCTATTCAGGGTTTGTTATTTGCGGAACGGCTGTCTGGCAACACTGCCTGCGCCCTGGCTGGTGCTGTCCGGCAACACTGCCAAAGCGGAACGAGCTGGCTGGCGACACTGCCTGTGCTTTTTTCTCTTTTTTTGGTGTGGGGTGCCCGAGATTGCCGTGCCCCAAAAACGAGAGAATGTGTATAACCGAAACACTTTTTTCTTTTCTGTTAGTAATGCTATTTGGGAGGTTGATGATTTAAAAAAACAAATTTTGTACAAAGTCAAATATATAAATATATGTGTATGTTCGTGCGGAATGAATGCTGTAGATTATCCACCCCTTCTTCACTTTTCCCGCTCCCATCTCTGGCTCTCTCGAACTACAGTCTCACCTTCCGCTAACCTTCAAACAACACGTTTTCATATTTTTTACTTTTTAAAAGTTTTTTCCGTTAATTTTTTATCAGATTTATTTTAGCATATTTTTCTGGCATGATATTTTATGTTCTGACAAACTGATTGATAATTTCTGAAAATCCCAATTGCCGGGGAAATGTTAAAATTGGCCAACGAAAGTCCCCCTTTTTTATTTTTTATTTTGTGGCGCCATTGCTGCATGCGTAAGCTTTGTCTCTAAACGTGTTTTTTCACCGAATGAAATGAAATTTCTTTGGAAAATGCACTTGTGTTGTTTTACTCTCTCAAATTTCTAAATCTTGAAAGATAAAGGTGTGGTCAAAAAAGTATTTGGTTTCGATCTTTTAAATGCTTGCGCAAAAAGTAAGGTTTTTCAAACTGGGCCATCTGCAATCATTTCCAAAGCACTTAGGATATTTACTCGTTAGTAAATATTTATTATTTTATTCCCTTCTAAAGTGTAACTGCATCTTGGGTTACATTTTATTTGAATCCCTTTCTCTCCCCTCGCTATAGATGATCTTTGTTAGATCTGGGTTCGTTTTTTGGTCATTCAATGTTTATTTTGTAGTTTTTGTTTTCGGTTTGGCGAATCGAAAAAACTAGTACACCATTTTTGATTGTAAATAGGTCAAGGTATTTGAACTTCGTTATTCTTTTTTTTATTTTTTTTCCTTTTTTTTTTCGTTTTCACCTTTTGGAGGTGATAAAACATATTGCTATTTATTTTTGATTTTTTTTCGTTTTTTTTTTTATCTTTGGAACCTAGACCAAAACGAAAACGTTTTGGACGTAACTAATCGCTCCACGTAGTGGCCGATGCAAGAAACAGCATTTAAAAATTTGTTTCAAACTATTGGCACATCTCGTTTCCTGTCAAAAATTGAAAAAATTAAGAAATTTATTATTCTTGTTGCGAACTATTTGGTCAGAAACGGTGTTCTCGACCTTTTCCATATTTTAATAATTATATTTAACGGCGTTTTATACTCGTATAATCCATTTAGCGCCGTTCGAAGCTCTAAAAATCTGAATATGTTTGCCAAATTTTAAAACTGTGTGCAATGTCTGTGACATCCCGTCTGTGATACAGGCGATGACACAATTGGTTCTAATCGTTGAATTGTTCTTTTTTTTTTCCAAGTTACAGTCGTTGTTGAACATGTCCCCCTTGTAACGAATTTGGGCAAGTCTGCCGCACTAAATGAATTGAAATTTAAAATCTAATGAAATGTTTTTAATGTTTTATGACAGTCACATATGCTGAAATCCCGCTTATTCCGCATCTCTATTTTTCCTCCTCGTTATTCCCTTGTGTGATACAAAGACTAGACTATTCAATCAAGGTTCCATCCTTCCTCCTCTTTGGGATATGTTTTTTTTCTCTTCAATCGCTCCGTAGTTCCCATCTTTACCGTCTAGCGTCGCGAACGTCCCCCACAATCCCCACACTGGTTTTAGCGATCGCAGCGCCTTGCTACGGCCACGCGATATTGATACACAAGCAGCTCGCCCTAACCCAACATAACCCCCACCCGAAGAAAAGTGTGAAAGTAAAAAAAAATGATAACTGTGTTTATTTATCACTGTTAGCCAGAACCGCGTCACTAGCACACTCCTCCCTCAGTCCAACTCACAATTAAACTTACTCCTAAAGTTGGCACTCCTGTTTCAGAAACAAACCCTTCCCCCCACCCTGTAATTGAAAAAAAAATAGTTTTCCTCGTCGACTACTAAGTGAGACCGTACCTCATTGTGAAGACAACCAACCACACCATGTTTCGCGTAGTATAGGCCTCAGCTAGCCTTCATCTACAACCAATTCCTCTCAACTATGTGCTCTCTAACCGAAACTAACGGAATGGCCCATAGCTCACTTCTCTGCTTTTTATTAAAACGGGGACTTTATTCTAAGGATGTGCTCTCGTTTAACTCGTTCATTACAACCAGACCCACCCCACCCCCACCCCAACACCTTGTTATCCTTATTGTTCATCCCTGGGAATCGAATTTTTAGGTACTATGACATTGCAAATAAGCATCTTAAATTGACTCTGAAAAGAATGGAATTTTTAGGTTTTATGAAATTCCCCGCAAATAGTATTATTATTTATTATTATTTCTAGTCTCTGTAGTGAATATTACTACAGAAGATTGTGCAGCAGTGTCTGAGGGGCACATTTTCACCAGTACCCCGAGACTGAACAAATGAGAGCCCGCGCCGAAAATCGAACCCGGGATCGCCGCTCCAAAGCCGGTTGCATTACCCACTGGGCTACGACAACTCGGTTTTGGAATCTGGTGCAAATTGTCCACATATTCTTTTTTTTTTTAAATTATTTAACGTCCTATGTATTTTGTAAGTAGTGCTGTACAATTTACCTGCATGATTCGACATTTCCATGTGACACTGGTCCAGAAATGCCAGAGAGCATAAGGAAATTAATTTACGAAAGCCTAAAAATCCGATCCCCATTCATCAGTTAGTTGTTTTTTCGTACAACGGCCCCAAATGGTGCCACATTTAATTCCTACCCCCAAATGTTCCTGTATCTCTTCCCCCTACTGAGTTACCCCACCCCTCCTCACACACACATACCTGTAAGTTTGGACAAAAAAAAATACCAACCTAACCTAAAAAAACTAAAAAAATATAAGGAAAGCTTTTATGTGTTTTTTGACATATCGATTTAAACCGGTGTGTAGATATATATACAACGGTGAAGGTTGGGAATATTTGAATGATAATGATGATGATGAAAAAAAAATGAAACTCCTCGTTTTTCGTTTAGAGCGATCACACTGCCATTTCTTTACTATATATGTAGGTGTGTATAATTCTGGGGGGATAAAATGGGATTGGGACCGTTTCCCCCCTCCCCTCACCGCCCTGCCACCTCCACCTCCTACCAATACCCCTCCAAACACGGGGTCTTTTTTGGATTCGAGGGGGAACCATATTTGATTCGATGTTGAAAAGACTGGTTAATTGTTATAATCCTGTTATCGAAGCCTGGTTACACCACTGTTCACGTTCAATGCTCGCGACACTAGCTCCACCTATTGCTGGAGTTGAATATACAGTATATATAAATATCTATACTATAAACTACCGATCTCGATAACCGATTTATTCTAGTTGGTGATCGGATTCGAACGCAATTATAGTTCGATAAAACGAAAGCCGGACACGCTTTGTTAATTTTAAAAAAATGTGCAACTGGGAATTTTGTTGGTAGGGGGCATGGTTGGGCTTCGGCCGCACGGACTGGGCTAGCGCCACCAATCGGGTGGCGGTACTGACCCGGAGGTGCGACGTGATTGGATGACCGTGCGGCCTGTTTATCCCCGCCATTGGTTAAAACGTTCTAATTTGAGTGATGCCACAATTTGGAATCTTTCGATTGGTGCGCACGTTTTCTCGGCATCATCTGGTTTTTTCGTCATCGACCAATTGTTGCGCAGCTCTTTGCGTAAGCCAATTTTTTTTTTCAAACTTAAAAAAATTGCTGCCAATCTGTAGGGGTCGTTTTATTCAACATACAGTGGAGCGGGCCTGTCCTATAAACCGGCTTTTATAAAAGCCGCGATTTCGCGGTCCACTCGATTGTTCCTCTTGTCGAAGAACACTTTCTGGACGCCCGGGCCAAAATTCTCGCCCCCTACTCCCCTTCTCCATCCTCGCCCCAACGCCTTTCGAGGGCAGTTAACCCTTTTCCTGGTGTGGAACTTTGGACACATTGGAGAGAGGTTGCAGTATCGATTTGTACTTGTGCACAGATTTTCTTTCCTCAAAAAATCCTGCCCCCGAATGATTGCCGTGACCAGTGTATGTGTGACGCTGGAAACAGTATTCTTCAACCAAAAAAAAAACCTAAATTTTTGCCACGTGACAAAAAACAGTGTTGCAACCATCTAGGGAGGGTGAAAAAGAAGAAAAAAACACACCACCAACTGCTATTTCATTGTCAAACGCTTTTATCTTTACTTCACTAGGTGTAAATAATAGGTCAAAGGCCTTCTGCAATTGTATTTGGACTGAGAACCGGTGTTTTTGTGATTTTATAAAAACTGATAATTATTATTACAACTATGTACTACATCGTCCCCAACCCCCCTGTCTCCCCCACTTTACCATTTCACATTCCCCGTCCTTCCTCTATCCACCTACTCACCTCAAGTTGAGCAGCAGCCCAAAAGTTCTCTAGCCAGGTCTTTTAGCCTTAGACTAATCTCACGCCAAAACTGACCGATCGATGGATATTTGCGGGAGAGAAAAAAAAACAAAAACCCTATATAACAAATGTGAATGTATTCGGTCCTTAAATATTAGATATGTTGTCAGTTGCAAGGCCAATACGTACGCCCCAAGCCCACAGATTTTTTGAGAAAAAAAACAAGAGACTCGATTTCGAACTCACTCCTGAAAAAGGAACACGCCAAACTCACGTGAACCGTGACCAGCGTTCCCATCTGTACGAAAAACGAAGAGATCCTGGGGATTTTGTTGCCGACTAATTTCTTATGGTGAAAACATGTTCTTACGTAACATCTTTTGACGAACGTGTGCAAAAATCCAAAATTTTTGGTTTTTCTATCGGCCGATTGCGATTTTCGTTCGAAGATGTTCGGTATGTGGTGGCGCTTTAAAATTAACATACCCAGGCCTGGTGCTTCCTGCTGGGAAAGCTGATTTTAAAACGCCAATGCATACCGAAGATTTTCGAACAAAAAGTGCTGGACGACCTACCAGTCGTTTGGCGCGCTGGCTGTTTCACCATAAGAAATTTAATTTTTATATAAATCCACCAGGTTTTCTTTAATTTTTCTGTTTACAAAGTGGTGGAGAGTTTGTCTAGGTCTATGCGCTTTGAACACACTTTCACTATTAAAAAAATGAACCCCTACCCACCTTTTAAGCGATTCTATGTTTTTTTTTTTAAAGAGACCATTAGTGACGTTGCTATATATATATATGAATTTGGCAACGAAAAAAACGGGGAGAATAAAAAAATAAAAAATGGAACCTCCTCCTCCTCTCCCCCCACGGGTCAAAATGTCTGGCGTTCGCTTCTCATAGTTTGCTAGTGTTTTTTGGGGGACACCAACCAAAGCTCTTGCGTCAGCGATGAACCATGTATTGACGTCTTTCCGATTGGTAGGAAAAAAATATGTTTGTGTTCTATACATTTATGGTCGGTTGTACGTACACAGTTTTCTCTGTAGATAGCCTTTTAAGTAAGTTTTAATTAAATTTTATATCTGTTATTCGTTTCAAAAATGGCGCCCTCGTTACTTTGAACCCCCGCTCTCTTGTGCTTTTTTTCCCTTTACTTCTTCTGCTTCTCAAATTGGACAATGTCTTCGGTATATTCGAATTAACCCACCATTAATTTCACACACCAAATTCACCAAGCACACCGCTAAAAACTTTTGTTGTGCACCGTTTTTACAATAAGTCTCATCATCTGCGCGATTCCATGTTTTATCATCATTTAGGGCGGTTATGTCATCTTAATACTAGGGGACGACTTAGTTGCTGTTGAAGTATGTTGTTCTATTTAATGAAATAATTATCGGATAATTTTTTTATAATCTGTTGCTGTTTTCTATCACGTTTTTGGTTACGTGTCCTCGTTTAATTTAAAAATAATCTTCGAATAATTATTTAATTAATTTTATATTTCCTCACAAATGACAACTTTTCACGCCAACTTGTCTGAAATGCGAACTCTTGTTGATGTTCCTAAAATAATTCAGTTGCATGTCAAGAAAGTCCTGAGCGAGCTAAAAATTGACTCTTCTGCTTCCAAAATTTGGAATGGACATGCCGATCACATTCCATCTTTTTGATTTGATGACACGATTTTGACTATCAAGAATTTTAGGGTTATTGTTTCTTTTCACTCGGCGGTATTGGCTGGTTTTAGGTACAACTGGCCTAAATGTTGTCTTTGAATCATTTTTCTGTATTTCATTCCCAATTAGATCCTTGCCTATCATATCCGCTTTTTGAAACTGACCTGTTTTTAATTTTTATTGTTTACTTCGCTTTGTTTTTGTTCTTCAAATTTTCGTATTTCCGGTGACTGCTCCTATCTAATCGAATTATAATTTAGCTGAAAATAGCAATTAATTGGAAAGAACTTCGCTTTTCCCCCTCATACCATATGAATTTTCTAGAAATATTTTAGAAAAACGAAACTCTAACGCCGCAACAAAACACTGAACATAACCCAGAACAGCTGACATGGTTAAAATGGGTGAATGTGTGCATGCCCATGTTGTGCTGTGTCTCACCTCAAAATCTATGACGTAACTTTCAGCCCTTTTTCTATCTGTGAAATGCAGATTCTGAAACATTGGTTGCGTCTCGGTAGTGCAGTTCCATAATCCACATCCACATCTGAAAGGGCTCCTCAGTTTTTTTTTTTTTTTTTTTTTAATCGGGGTCAATCCGATCATCCACCAATCACACTTAGGAATTTGCCATCCATTTTTTCATCCCGCCTCCACAACTGGAGAATCCCATTGTCTTGCTGCTACACCCGATCACAGGTTCCAGAATGTGATCGAGCAGCGATTGTCGTCGTTCACGAGTATAATTTTGTATTCGGCACCTCCATCCTCCCCCAGGTTATCCCACGGTTAATGTGTATCGTTGTGTGTGAATTCGCGAGATATTTTTTTTCTCGCTGCTTGAGTTGAGTGTTCGACCTTCATCTAACTCTGAAACCAACCCACAGGCACTTTTCCAAATTTGTTAAGATGGCGGCCACAATCATTCGTTAAAATAACAAATATCATTGCGAAACTATCAAAAGTTCGGACGGTACTCGATATTTTCAGACCGTCCCTTTCCTAATCTTTTCCAAAATTTGAATACGGAAATTTCAGTTCAAACTGCACAGCTCGGTGATTTGCCAATTCTGTGACATTTTACATTTGGCCACCAATCACCGCGCTCGGCAGTTTTTGCGAACAAAATTGCGTCAAATTTTTGCCACAACGGCACGGTAACAGACGTCACGTCAGGTGACGTCACGAGAAGTTCCGGGGTTGGCTTCCGATTCCTCCATTCCCAATTATTAATTCACGCATTATTATTTGCCCATGATATGGGTCTAGAGGCAACCCCCGAATGAAGCTGCATGCTAACTTATAGTCCAGTAATTAAAAAAAACGTATTTGTGTGGGTTATTATTATTTTCAGTGTGTGTATTCGTTGAGCAAAGAAAGCAATGTTCTGCCCCCGACGTCGATTTTTGGCGACGATATTTTGTCCGCGGGCGAAATGGTGGTTCTTGTTTGATTATTTTTTGTTTTCTGTATTCATTCTCTCCTCCTCTCTTATTTTTTTGTTGTTGGACTTGTGATTGTTATCAAGATTTTTTTCTTTTGTTGTTTCGTTCCATTAAGAATATTGCGCTTCCTGTTTAAAAAATGGGTGACTGGTCGATTGAGTGGTCATCCGGAAGTGCTGGACAAATTGTTGTCTATCGACATGGGAAACTGTGAAACTTGATCCAATGGTATCGTGGAATCGTTCATACGGGGAATTGATTTTAATTAATTTTCAGTGACGTTATTTTCTTGTTTCCTATATCGCGGCGAATTTGTTCAGCACAAATATACAGGGTTCTAATACAGGGGAATGCCGGTGACACACTTCGTTCATTTCTAAAGCCAAAATTCGGGCTTTCGGAGAAAATATCCACTAAAAATTGCAGAGCTTGTTCTAGCTGAAACCGTATGAAACACGAGTGGCCGAGTCAACTAGTGAAAAAGTGTAAGATCGCTTTCTATTTATTTCTTCACTGCTTGATTCTGGAAGTGTTTGCTCGAGTTACACGAGTGAATAAAAATCAGTTTTTTTTTGAGCTAGCTGAACGAATAAAGTTCGGGTGTTTTTATTTTTTTGCGAATCGAGGAAATATTAATTTTTTTACAAATTAGCAAAAATCGGGAGAGTAATTAGAAAAAGAGGAATAAAATGAATGATCTTCTAGCGTATCTAAAAATTTTGAAAATAAAAATGGTGCTCCTAATTAGAACCAATGTTTAAATTATTGCATTCATTTAAATGACTATTGTCACATTCCCCTTAAACCTAAATTACCTAACCTATTCAACTAGTTAAGATGCTCTGCCAAATTATTTTGTTTCACAAAATTTTGTCACAATTTTTGCGAGCTATTCGCATTCAGCTTACCTAAAAAAACCCATTTCTTTTCTTCATCGCCACGATATTTGCGTCGGTTTTCGCGAAATTTGCAAACACTTGTAAATGTGCCTTCAGTTACGAATGAATTTTTTTTCCCCTTTTTTGCATCCCCTCAATGTGTGTTATTTTGTTTTATCAATGTTTCACAATTTTCATATTTTTATATAAAAAATTATATTTTCGTCCCCCTTTTTTTCCCTTTGAATTTGCGCATGTGAATTATTTATGCTTCTTTTAACGTTTCTTTGTGTATTTTTTTCTGATACAATTTCGTTAGAACTGTCTTTTCCCCCCTCTTTCTTTGTCCTTTTGTTCTTTTGCTCCTTGTTAGGATTTTTTAAAAAATGAAAAAAGGAAGGGCAGTTCGGGTGTCAGTTCCGTTGGGTGGTCTTGAAACTGTAAACGCTAAAAAAATCTGAGTTTTGAAATGAAATTTAAAAAATGCCGTCTGACTTCAAATTCCCCGTTTGGGCAGAATTAATTTAAAATTAAAAAAATAATAATAATATTTATCCAGCTCTTAAATCCAGATTGTGCCTTAAGATGCTGGATTCGAATCCCGGGTTGTGTGGAAGTTTTATTAAAATTGACGTTCATTCGGCTCATGGCTTGTGCTATTGATGTGCAGACGTAAAAAAAAAAAAAAAAAATCAAATGACAATTTATCCAGCGGATTTGGTTCGCCAGACATTTTCTGACCACGAAACGGAGACTAGATAGATTTGAGGAAGTTAGAGAAGCTATTGCGAGTTGTTTCTAAGTGTTCTAGTCCTACTTTGTTGATGGCGTATATTTAGATGTTTGAACCAAGTGGCGAACCTAGTGGTGTGTGAGGCGTTTTTTATTATTATTTTTTTTCAACCGAAACGACACAAAATCAATAAGTTCTCAATTCCTTTTCTAAAATAAAAAAACATATTAGAAACATGTCTAAATATACATATTTTTTGTAGTTGTAAACCGCCTTCCCAATTAATCGCCATCTTGTCACATTTTACCAAATTTCAAATTTGAAAATGTGCGTTTCATTATAATAAATGTTATTAATAAAATAAGCCTTTTCGGCCGTGTCCACTTTTTAAACGGCTATCTCCATGATTGACTTGAATTACACATGAATCGAATTCCGAATAATTAGTGAAGTTGATATCGTCAATTACAATTGACAGCTAATTACAGCTCAATTACAACTAAAAGAACATTGGATTATTTTATATGGCAATTATACCAGTCAATGTATACAATGTTAAGCGACAGAGTAGAAATTGCCTACGCGCCCCCAACCGTCATTGAAAGAATAAATTGTTAAGAATGATTTCTGTGGAGAAAAACCAATTTTTGTTTGTTCTATTACGACTGTCTTTTACCAATTATTTGTTTATTATTATAATTTTTTGTTCTCATTTGTTAACGCAAAAATGTGCGTTTGATTTTTGCATCCTCATCGTCACTATCTCGTCGCCCGTCTCTTTAATTAATTTTTAATTTTTTTTCTTAAAAAAAATGCTCGTCATTATTATTTCTTGTTCAAAAATCAATCGTTTCAGAGTGCTTGTTACTTTCTTTGATGCCATCAATTACCGTCTTTGATGTTTGTCCTAAGTGTCACACAAGTACATTTCTCATGTCCCCCAATTTTCCGTTACACACTCACACGCAGACGCTTGTCCATCACAATGTTACCACTGAAGGAAGCCATAAAAAAAGTAATGTGAAAGATGAAGAAATGCGCAAATCATTATTCCATTCGTGTTAAACTCGTTATCATTATTATTTCTCATTCGTTGTTCGTAAATAAAGCTGACTGAAGTCATCAATCTTGTAGGAAAAAAGTATGATCTCAGCCACACCATTTACCAATTTTAACAACATTTTTGTAAAACAAAGTTTAATTTCTAACATGTTGAACATTTAAAAATCCACTCGACTGGTAAATCTTTAAAATCTTTAAATTTATTATATTGCCTTCAACAATTTTATCAATTGAAAATGGTGTGTTGAATTAAGTATTCCTTGCGTGTGAAAGCCTGAAGCCAGTAAGAAAGCTGTAAAAGCTGTTTTTTTCTTTTGAATAGCTGTATGTTTGCAAGATAGTATGTACCGGTATGCAAGCAAGATGTATCGCACCAGAATAGTCATTTAAATGTTCGCGGGATTGCCGACCTGGTCGTGTGAATCTTTAACTGAATCTTTCCTTTAAAAACCCTGTGCCTGTCCCCTCTCTGCCTTGCCGTGCCGTGCTTGTCAAAAATTTATTTAGGAAAAACTGTGATCTACATATCTTCTGCCGTACGTTCATACGTTTTGAAGCTACCAAAACACTTCAAACGCCAATAATGTCTCCCGAGATCATTGTAAGTACCTTTCAAGAAAACGATTACGAAATACAGAACATAAAAAATCAGTCACTTTCGGCAAAAAAGCTTTGACGTTGCTGCAGCCAAATGTCGCTTGGTGGCGCTCCTTGATTGTTTGTTTATTTTGCCGTGTACTGTTATCGATTGGTCGATAACGAATATCACAAATCGTCTAAAACTATGAAGTTACGTAAATTTTAGTCAAAAAGATTATAATGAAGAGAAAAATTGATTCGCCATCTGAAATTCATATGTAATAGATAAGTAGAAGATTCAATAATTCGTTGTTCGTTTTAAATAATCGAAAGTTTTCATCGACGATCGATTTCGACTACCATCGACTACCCGCGTCCAAGATGGCGGGTGGGCGCCGCCATCTTGGATTTTTTCGTGCCGCTATCGCGAGTTATCTGAAACGAAATGTGGTGCTGAAGCTGCGATTTCTCCTAAAAGTAATTGGTAAATTTGACTGGCGTTTGTATTGGTGATTGGTACTGGCTCCAGACGATGGTTTGTGGAGGTAGTATAGTTGTGTGTGATAATAATCACGGGAGAAATTTATCTTTCTTCACCCCCCTCCCTTTGTATTGCCGCTTGCCAATGAACTGATATCGAAACGGTATTGTTACCAAGGTGCGGCACTCACCGGAATCGTTTAACTGTCTGCCCGTACCAGCTCGTTGTTCTTGATATTCTGATCGATGTTGGCGCAGAGACCATTGTGCGGTGTTCTTGGGAACTGTACAGTTGTGACTAAGCCAAAGTGAGTTTCGGAGTTGTTGTTAAGTGCCATCGAGTCCTTGCCGACCCTTGGTGACCCTGTGAATGAAAGCTCGCCAAAGCTTCCGATCACAGACTGCATCCCGCAGCTGCAAAAGATTTGGTCCTGAACTCTACTTGACACCATCCATCCAATTATTACGTGGTCCTCGGAGTAATATTGAGAAGAAAAAAATGCGTTGAGAGTGGGTGGGGTTGCTTCTCGTTAAATTGTGGAGCACCTCGGCAGTTGAAAAAAACGTGGGAAAACTTGATGATCTGCTCAAAATCGTGAGGACGAAATTCCTTCACAGCTCACTTTGGCTAATGTCATGTGTCTTGCGTCGACGGTTGGACTGTCAGAGCTCCAGGTGCTAAACCTGTTGAAATAGGACACCTTTTACTGATCTTCTGACCCCCGCTATAGTCCCCCAAGGGGCTGCTTGCAGGTTCAAATTGTAATTGTGCTGTCTTCCTCCTTCAAGTCCCGCCAGCAAGCTATTCATACCTGGAAAGCCTGTCCTTACCACCCCTCCTAACGAGCGGTCCCGGGTTCGATTCCCGGCGCAGGTTCTCGTTTATTCGATCCCTGGGGGGTCCTGGTGAAAATGTGCCCCTCTATAAATGTTCCTTCGGGGCGATTGGAGAGGTACATAATCTCCTATACAATGCAGTGAATTAAAAAAAATAACCTCCTTTCTGCCTGCCATATTAAAACCTAATATGTAAATCGCCATAATGATCCGCGCGGCGATCACATTATTCTAAATCTCGCTTTTCTGCCTCCTTTAACAGCATTCCGCTCATTAGTCGACGTGCCGTGTGCGAGCGAAGGTGCCTCACCTCCCGCCTTCACTCTACTCCCTCCGCCCTTGTTCAGCGTAACCGGCGCACCACCCGCGTACCGACCGCACCATGAGCTCGGCAGCAGTAGTGGCCGTGTCGGCGGCGACGACGGCGGGACCCGCGACGGCGACCGAGTCTCCGGCCTCGTCCGACCCCATCGTTAAACTTCACGCCACAGCCGTCGCCACCGACTCGCAGCATCTGCAGGGCGGATACAAGCGCCCCCTGGAGGACGACGAGAAGGCGACGGTGGCGGTCCACGTAACCAACGCCAACGGCGAGAGCAGTCACACGGCCGGCGACGAGCACGAGGCAAAGCGAGTGTGAGTTTGGTTTGACAGCGATAGCTGGCTGGGGAGCGTTAAGACAGCAGGATTCATTGTCGCCTGGAAAGTCAGGGAAATTAATGTTGGTCGGGGAATGTCAGGGAAATTAATTTAGACCAGGAAAAGAAAATTCAGAGAAATGGATTTTCTCACTAGACGGTGTAATTGTGAAAGTGAGCCAGGGAAAATTTCAAACCATTTTATTATGGACAAGTGAAAAAAAAAAAAAGTTTATGGACACTTGCAAAAATATATATTGTCGCTGTGCGCGCTATTTCTTTTCATTTTTTTTTTCAATTTTTTAATTCGTGCTGCTCGCTTTCTTTTCTTTTATATGCGCTACAACTTTTTATGTGTTTTAAAACTATTTTAAAGAAAACAATTTTGGTATCAGCTGCAGGAAAAATGTTGGTGACAGCAATTTTTTCGGAATAAAAATCAAGAAAATTTTAGATTTTTATCAAGAAAAATTTAGTATTCTAATTGTATGTCTTTTTTACTGTTTGTGCGTTTTGTGTAGGCTGACCTCCAACAGTCCACCGCCGGCCGCTCCACCACCCAAGCAACACCAATGCGACGAAGAATATTTCAAGTAATTTTTTTTTACCCAACGCTCGCTTTTCTCTCCTATTATTTTTCCAGTTGATGATTGAACGTGACTTCGCGTTCGTGAAAGTGAACGGGGCTGCTCTGCCTTCCCCTCCCCCACCGTCTCATAATTCAATTTTAATTTTCGGCAATGGGTTTTTTCCTCCAAAATTCTAATCTGTTCTCTTACTTCTCTAGGGCCTACGGTGAACTGGACATTCACCGTGACATGTTAGCCGACCGTATTCGGACCTACGGCTACAGGTAATCGATTGATCGAGTGATGCACAATATTTACCTTTGAGGTGTCATACTAAGTATTTATAATGACAATTATTTTTGTTATTCGATACACTTTTCCTTAGATAATCAATATTTTCTGTTTTTCCCAATTGTCATTGAACTTTTTTCGTTGTTTTTTTTTTGGTGTTTAAACGCTTGTTTTCCAAATCAGTGTCGTATTAATTGGCGAAATCCGTGAAAAAGTTGTGAGCCTTTTGTTTAGATCTGGTTGTCGCTATTTTTATTTCACCATTCTTTTGTTTCCTCAACAGGCAAGCCATTTTATCGAATTACGACAAGTTTTACAAGAAGGTCGTATTGGACTTGGGATGTGGTACAGGTCAGTTATGTGGCTGCCGGTCGAAAAATCTGGCAACGCTGGCATTCGTGGAATTATTTGAGGATTCTTTTTAGAGGCAATTGTAGGCACGAATCCATAACGCTGACTGATGTTGATCCTTCAAAATTGCTTCTTCGATTTACGACTTTTAATTCCAAAGTCGAGTTTGACTGAAAATAAAAGTATCGTTTATCGAATGTCATGATTTGGAAAATTTAATATCATATTGTGGATCTCTCGAAATTTTTTTTTTAAATGTTGTTTCTTCTGTGCTTCTAGGAATCCTGAGCATGTTCTGCGTACAAGCCGGCGCCCGCCAAGGTTGGTACACAAAAAAAACCAACTTGATTTAAATTTCTAACCTAATGGTAACTATGCTGGCAGTCGGCATCGATAACCATCGTGTTTCTCTCTACTCATGCTGTTGTTTTTTGCGTGGACGGTGTCGCCCTCTAGTGTACGCGGTGGAGGCAAGCGATATCGCCGAGCAGGCTCGCGTCGTCATCAAGAGCAATCGCATGGACGACAAGATCACCGTCATCCAAGGCAGAATAGAGGTCGGTGGTCACATCACCGCTTTGAGTTGCTACTGCTCCTCCAGTCAGCATTTTGGTTTCTAATCATCGTGCTACCTCATTAGGCAAAGTGATTGACTAGTGGGGCGATGAAGTTCCTGGTTCGATTCTCGGCCGAATAGTGTTCATGTAGCACAGTTGATATTATTCAAATAACTCTCCTGTAGCACAATTTAAATTTAAAATTCAAGATAATCTCCTTGTTAAAATAGCTAATTAATGCAGTTGAAATAATAATCAGTATATATAGTGTTGGTTGTCTGTCTGTTCTAACATATTTGCGGTCCTTTTTAACCAACTTTCCACTGAAATTTTATACGTCGCTCAGTCTCACGTAATATTTTGATCTGTCAAATTTTGACGGATCCTCGAATGATCTTTCCCTTAATCGTTAAAGTACTTCGTTGTGTGTATTTAAGTGGTGGAATGGTGATGGTATCAAGTGATTGAATTCAGATGTCCTGGGATCGAATCCAGTGTGTAATCAATTTTTTTGTCAGCTTTTGTGTCATTATTTCAAAAATAAAGTTAAAGCTCATGTCGATGTTTCATTCGAAATGCTGTAACCGAGAAACGAAGTTTTTTTACATCTGCTTGTTTTTTTCTTTTGGTAGGAAGTGGTTTTGCCCGAGAAGGTGGACATAATCGTTAGCGAATGGATGGTGAGTTTTCTCGTTCACATTTAGATGAGGAAATCGGCGCGCCGTAGCATTCTGGCGATATGTTTGAAAACAAGAAGCTGATTGTTTATGGGGTGGGAGCCGTTGAGTTGCTTGTGATTGAAAT
>JAUJYS010000312.1:0-25457 GCA_033995665.1 Melogona broelemanni | reverse complement strand
GTCAAACCCAGTCTGAACATTATTTCTGCATATCTTCAAACGTAAGAAATTAATAAGATTGTGGTAACTAAATTCTGCAATCCGACGTTCTGCGCCAGTATAACTAGCAAGTGTGGTTATACGAAACAATACTATTCGTGGTAGGTAAATGTACATTTTGTGGGTGAAAAAATAGTTTAATTAAATACAGAAATATTCCTGACTTTCATTGACCGAAATTAATTTCTCTGACTCTCCTGGTCGGTATGAAAAATGTCAACTTCTTCCAATACTTCAATATTTCGCGTAGCATGACAACTGACAATTCATCAATTCATCAATTCATCAAACATCAATTCACGTGCTATCCTATGTACCTGTCGGATTTTATGCTATCAAGTATTTTGTGACAGATTTCACCGTGGTTTTGCACTTTTTTTTTTGCGTTATTGGTGCGAAGTGCAATTAAGTGTCTCCCGGAATAAATAAATAAAATATGAATTATTTGCGATTAATAAATAAAAAAATTCGAGAAAAAACCGTAAGGCGGCGAGACAAAATTAAATGTATTACCTGAAGGTGCAATTAACTTCTTAACATTAATTTAACGACTATTAAAAACACAAAACGTGTAGAAATAATGCAATAAAATGTATTCAGTGAATTAGAGGTTATCAATAAGTCATCAAATCATGATCATTTGAAATGTACGATCCGTCTAGACCAGTCAGAATTGCAACCGGCTGTGGTGCGATGGTCCCGGGTTCTATTACCGACGCGGGTTTTCGTTTACGGAGTGGTGAACCTAAACACCACGAGGAGCACATCGCGAGGGGTAGTGATTTTCTCCATAAAGTGAGGAATTTCTCCTTTTTTTTCGTTGAACTACAATTTTCTCTCCATGTTTTTAAAAAATTCACGTCATCTGGGTCATCACTAAATCACCTAATGTCTAGAATTCATTCCTCGAATAAATAACTACAATTGTCAAATGACGGGAGGACGTTCCATTCGGAGACACTTCTAGGGAAGAGTCCCCTATCAGTCACTCTTAGAGAAGAGCCTCTCGAGCTTGCATGAGTATCATCTGAATTTGTAATACATTTTAACGGGATTTTATGTATAAAAAAATTGGGGTACAGTAGTTGGAATCTGTGTTCTGTTCCGCGGGTGAGCAAGAAGGGAGAACTGATAGACGTTCACTACCTGTCACTCACTGTGATACATGAGACTTTGGTCTCGCAAACATTTCGTCAACTTTGTTGGGTACGTTCCTTTCGAAAAGGAACACGTTCGCGTTCCGTTCGAGGATATTCATTGTTCCTTCAATTTAACAATAAACAAAAAAAAAATGAGTTCGGCGCGGCAGTCATTTATTTTTTTTAAAGGTTTTTTCGAATTAATTGGATGACAAACAACGGTCACCATATTGAACATTTTCCTATAATAAAATGTTAAAATGTACGAGTAACTCGTACGTTCTTGATATTACTAAATTTACTTCAATACACAAAAAGTTGCAGTTTTCATTTGTCACTGGTAGAGAAAAAACATTTTAAATTAGGCTATTGCATTCAAACGGCTCCTAATAACAATCAACGATATAATGAGTAAAACTACAAACACATAAATGGAATTCCCAAAAGTAAAGATTTTTTTTTTTAAATCTAGTGCGCTAGTTCAGATCGCCCATAACTCACTCTATCATTCAATCATTTAATAGTATTCGACGTCTTGGAAAGAGAAAATAAAACATTAACGGATGCAAGCATGAGCTTCAACAACCGAATAATAAAAATACTCTATTGTTCTATTTTGAGAGTTCGCCAGGCTCTCCGTTCGTCTTTATAGTTCGTAACGAACCCGTTTCTCCACTCATCCAATCGTCTCCAAAAATTATCCCCTTGACCAAAAGACCACCATTTCTTCCAAGCCACCTCACAATTCCTCCCGCAGCCAATTTCGAAACCGCACCACATCGCCCATCCGATTCTCCTCGCCCAACCCCACCCGCAAGTACCGCAGCTGCCGCAGGTAACGAGCGGCCTGCACCCATCCCTCCTCACTCACGTGACCCTCCCCCACCACCAGACGGCGCAGGTGAACCAAACGACCGGCCACCACCGCCAGGCCGCCGGACCCGATACCGCCACACCCGCTCAGGTCCAGGCTGGTCAGTTTGGCCATGCCCGCGGACAGCTGAACGAGCCCTTCCGTCGTCACGTAAGCGGCGCCGGACAAGTCCAGCTCCACCAGGGTGGCCTTACTGGCCAAATACTTCAGTCCCGCATCCGTGACCATACAGGCGTCCGCATCGCCCACCCGGAGACTGGCAATCGGCGCCGGGCCCTCCACCAGACGAAGCAACCCCCTATCGGTCACCACGCAGCCTCGCAGATTCAGTCTCCTCAGTGACGTCATAGCGGCCAGAAACTTCATCCCGTCGTCGTTGAGATGAAACGAATTGGACAGATCTACCTCCATCAGGCGATCGAAATCCAGGAGATACTTCAGATTCCCGGCGGCGCCGCAGCGAGACAGGTTCAGACTGGTCAGACCACGTTGACCATTACCCAGGTACGCCAACGATGACCCGGACAGGTTGAAACACTCGCGTAGAACCAGTCGATCCAGCGCCGGTGCACCCCTCCCGCACAGGTGTCCGACGCCAGTATCAGTAACGGAAGTACACCCCTCCAAACTGAGCCGTTTCAGGTTCCGCAGACCGCCGGAAATGGCCAGTGTGGAGGCGTCGGTCAGCAGGCAGGCGCCGGACAACCCCAGCGATACCAAGCCGCCCAGGTGTTGGCAGACCAGCGTCACCGTCCGGTCGGTGAGGTAGGCAACGTCCCGGAATTCCAGTTCGGTGAGGTGTGGGTACCCCGGTCGTAGCAGGCCGGTCGGTAGCGCCACCTGGTGCGTGATGTCGTCAGTGGGGAGTAGGCGGACACGGCGGATTCTATGCGGCGGAAACGGGACGGAATGACCGGGAGAGGCCGGGAGGCGGAAGGTCTCGTCGCGCCAGACCGAGGGGCGGTAGGCGGCGATGCGCCACCAGGTGCACACGCGGGCCACCCGGCCCTTGTCCAGCAAGGTTAGGTGCTCGAATATGGCGGTGAGAACGTCGAGCGGCAGAGACGCGGCGTCGACGCGCGATGGGTTGGATTCCGTTGCGGTTGGTCGCTCTGATGAATGATTGATTGCGTTCTGGAATTTAGAATTGAAACTCGGCATACCGCGGAATTTAAAGAAAAGCGTAGGTCGGAAATCTACCATCAGTGTTGGGTAGGAACAGTGTCGTTCCTTTTGAAAAGGAACCGGTTCCAGTTCTCGTTTCTCCGATGAAAAAAGGAATCAGTTCCTACAGAAACTAAAAGGAACCTGGGCGTTCCTAGTTTCTTTTCTCAAGGAATCTGTAACTTTTTCGTTCCTTTTCCGTTCCTTCAATTAAAAAATATTTATGAAAAAATGTCGAGACGTGTTTTTTGTTTGTTTCATTACGCCAATGCGAACCATGAAACCACATGGACATTTGCGGGAACTGATATAAAGAACACGAATTGCACATTTACCTACCACGAATGATTACAAGCATGAGCTTTAGCATCATCCATTTACTAGAACTATATACAGCAAAAAAAATGTCGTCTTGTGTTATCGTATAAAATCAAATAAACGAGAAGCCCAGTCCTGTCCTGGGCTTCTCATTTATTTGATTTTGATATAAAGAACATATGCCGATATGCGGACACAGATTTGCAAAGTCTTTAACAATTTCTGTTTGATGCTGTCACATTGATCCGCTGTCGACAGTTTGGGTAGGAACGGAACGGGAAAGTTGCGCTCCTAAGAACTGGTTTCTTTTTTTTTTTAAGAACTTAGGAGCTCCTACGTTCCTTTTATTTCTGTAGGAACTGGAACGGGAATCGGAACCTTTTCAAAAGGAATGAACCCAACACAGTCTACCGTCTATTTTCTCCTAACAAATAATTGGTTTCATGACGACGCTACATTAACACTGCGGAGAAATAGCCTCCACAACCCTTATGTCCCCAATTAAAAACAGCATTAATGATTATTTCTTTAGTAACCATACTTTTTGGCTACACTGGGGCAGAAAGTCAAGGTTAACTGGTTAATTAAAACCGATGTGCAGCTAGTTAATATCCTTGTAACCAGAAATAATTTTGTTCTGTAATCAAAACTGACATCAAAAATGCCCATGCTAAACGGAGAGCGAAACTTTCACCAGTAAAATGTACAGTTGGTGGTCAAAATAATGCTAACAGTGTGTACCAAGAATTTGAACTTTTCTGGGCACATACATCATGTTTGGGAAACCAAATTTTTATTGTCAATCACAAAGGTTTTACCGTTGCTGACAAATATGCTGAACATTTGGTGTTCATAAAATAATTTTTTTTAATTATTTTGTGCCACGAAATATTAGACCTCATGGATTTCCAAATATGCAGTTTTGTTTCTGTGCACCTAGTAGGGGCGTCAGTATCCAGAGTTGATGGGTGTATTGAGAGCTACGGTATCCATGATTACATTGCAGTATAGAAAGACTGGAAAAACATTTGCAGGAAGGAGTAGCTGGGGTGAAATGTCAACTGGATGCCAGGGGCAATAGAGCACGTCATTCACTTGTGGCCAAAAAAAAATTATAGACACAAATTTCTGAAAAAAATGAATGCAATTGATAAACCCATTAACGTATAGATAAAATAAGAAATTGTTAGGAGCCGTCGTAACGCAATTTTACTTATCCCATTAACTTATGCTCATTTATGCAGCAGTTTGTGTCAGGCAAGTTTTTTGTTTCTTGGTCACAAGTCTTTGAAGTAATCTTTTATCCATGACATCCAACTTTCATTTGACCCCAGATACTCATGACTGCAGATGTCATGCCAGTTTCTCGATATTGTAATTTGATCAAGGATATCGTAAATCTGCAAATCTGGATACCGATAGCCCCACTAGGTACGCACAAACAAAACATATTTTTTGGAAATCTATGAGGTCTGACATTTCGTGGCACAAAATTATAATAAAAAATATTTATGAACACCAAATGTTTAGAAATTTGTCAACAACGATATAATTTTTGTGATGGACCAAAAAATGAGGTTGTCCCAATCTCGACGCATGTGCCCAGAAGAGTTCAAATTCATAGCGCTCAAATAGAGCGCCTTCCAGTATTTTGTCCACTCACTGTATGCAAATCTTTGAATTTAAAAGCTGACCAACATACAATTAGGACAAGACAATCAAGATAATTAAGACAAATACAGACAACTCTTTAGACAATTAAAAAGCAACACAGAGAAAAGAAAATAAGAAAAACAGCAGTGTTGTGTTGCGTCGTCGATAGCAAACCAATTAATTGGCGAGAAGAAAATAAAACGGTAGGATTCGAACCTTAATTCCGCGGCATAGAGAGTTTCAACAATGAAGCGGATCAAAGGCTGAGTGGTGTTCAGTTTCCGTTCCTATACTTCGGAAAAAAAGAACCCGTTCTCGTTCCAGTTCCAATATAAATTGAAATAACCTAACCGTTTCTGGTCCCTTTTCAAAAGAATCCTGGAACTTTTCCGCTCCTTCGAAAAATAATAATAATAACAATAAATCACTTTCGGAACGGATAAAAATATTTAAAATAACATTTATTCTAACAATTCCATTTGTAAGTGAAAATTTCATCCGGTGATATTCACACGCGAGCGTAATCAATTTTTTTAATATTTAAATGTTCTGCACAAAATAAAAGTAACGACCAGTTTTAATAACGCATAGTTCCTCAGAAAAGGAAACGGTTCCTAGGAACGGAACTTTTCAGTTCCATTTCAACCTAGCACTAATTAATTAATAAGGATATACATGTAAATCATCCCAAGCGTTCCTTCCTAGGACAAGGAACCCAGACACATTGTTCCTCAGAAAAGGAAACGGTTCTTAGGAACGGAACTTTTCCGTTCCGTTTCAACCTAACACTAATTAATTAAAAAAATAAAAATAATAATTTAAAAAAATTGATTGCATTTTGCATAAAAAATAAAAAACCACCACTCAGCCTTCAAACGCTGAAAATATCGAATATCGCCCTAGGAGAAAAAAAAAAGCTTTTCTCCGCAAATCACACACGTACGTGCTTGAGTTGAGTTTCGTAGTCCAGCGCCGTCCGACGGGCGAGGTCGAACGTCAGGCCCGACGTACGGAGAAGAGAATCGCGGAGATCGACGTCGCGAAGCCCGAACACGAACTGATCGCGCAGCAGGTGCTCGCCGTGGGTGGCGCCACAGTCGGCGGCCAGACGATCGAGGTCGGCCGCGAACTGATCGACCCGTTCGGCGGATTGCTGGACGCGGAGACGGAGACGGTAACGCGCCTGCATGTCCGGCTGATCCTCCATTTTATTTGTCGGGCTGGAGCGTCTGACAGGGGTTCGGCCGAACGACTTGGTCAGCAACAGCGACTGGCCCGCTCGACCGACCAACCACCGTGACCACACTGTCAACTTACCGCAGGTGCAGCTAAAAGTTTACGACACCTTGAGTACGTGTGTGCTTGGACGAAAGGTGCAGCGGGCGTAATGAGGCTTCGGGAAAATTAATTCTCGATTAAATAAGCGCGGCTGTCGAAACGATAGCGCAGCGGTACGTGCACAGTCGTCCTCAATGATCCATTTCGGTAACCGATAAAAATGATGGCCGCATTTAGTCACGTGACTTGTGCCATTCCAAATCGTGTCGGAACGGAGCGAGCATCTTCGGACACGCGTTCATCACAACAATTGTTGTTTGCAGACATTTTTTTTTTTTCAAATTTAATAATTACTTTCAACCATAACATTTATTTTTTTCGTTCAAAGGATGAATCATCGGGATCAAATCCAAAGTTTTTACGCTGCCGCGCAAAGCTCGATACTTTTCTGAACATTTCTTAGCAATTTTAAATTTTAAATTTTAAATTTCAAAGCGGTTCCAACAGAAATGTCGTTTTATTGCAAGCCACCAGCAATAGACGACGTCCCCGTCCGTAGGGTGGTCAACCAGACGGGCCAAGGTGGCCGGGGAATCAGTCAAGAAATTCCGACAAACGGACATTGATTCTTTCTCCCCATGTATCGGATACATGTTTCGGCAGACCGTCCTCATGGGACACACAATAGCCGTCTGCCGCCAACATATCCCCGATCATTCCCGTTCTCCGCGTCAGACCACTTATATGACAAACAGCCATAGGTCACGGTATACACCGATAAACTGAGATTTAGAATCAGGTGTACTGCGAGGCCAGTACTAAGTGTCTCTTTCCAAATACCACTAAATCACCTAATGGCCCAAACAATTGCAATCAAGGGAATTAACGCTCGTAAAATGAGAGATTGAAATGATAAAAAGTAGTATTGCGAGATTCGTCAATATGAAGTTTGGTGGAACAGACAGTGTGACAGATATGTTATCAACAGCGTTGGGTTGGTATTCCAGTTCCTTTAGAATTTAAGGGGAACCTGGTCGTTCCAGCTCATTTTGAGAAGGAACCTGGAATTTTTCCGTTCCCTTTCCGTTCCATCAATTATTTTTTTTTTTAAATGCCGAGAGGTTCAACTTGGTTAAACTAGAAACATATGAACCACGGTGTACTCTGTAGTAAATGCAAAGATCACGCTAAACAAACGCGCGCGCGGTTTTGTCAAATCATGAGCTGTCTTGCTTAGGTAGATGTTGGTTACACAGGTAGAGCAGTAACTAGAATAATCGCCATAGAGACATGAGGATGCAGTAATCCTGTAGTCACGCAAAAAAAAAATGTATTCGAAATTAAGTTTCTAAAAAAATAATTTATCCAGTGCATATGGAAATAGCCTGCAGGATGGTGCCACATGAAAATTAAAGTGGTGTATCCGCACAGATCTATTTTTTTATTTTTATTTTTTTAGTTCCCTGCGGGCTACTTAATATTTTCCTTGGCACTTTCTTATACGAGTAACACATTTCAGTCGTCAAAAGAAAAGAGCACGCAGCGCGATAGCTGAGCGCGATAGATGAAAAAAATAGCGGACGCATGAAGAATTTTTGACTCCATATTTTAATTTATCAATTTCAATCAGATTTTTCACTCACTTGTCCAACTTTTGGACGATTTTCCCCTGACCAAAATTCAATTTCCATGATAAAAAACACCAAAGATTACCAATGTGGAAATCTTCTGTAACTGCACAGAAGTTCCAAATAATTAAAATTGTTTGCATTTTAAGGAAAATCGCTTCTAGCTGAATCACCATGTGAACGTACTAAACAAAACAAGAGCTTTAAAAAAATTAGGTGACTCCACCATTTGGGTGGAAGAAATGAACAATCATCTGTCAACGGCAATCTATTGCCGTACTATAACCTGAATGGTCAAAGATTTCTCCCAATTTTTTAAACGCCATATACCACAACGGCTCCTACGAAACTCTCCCCAAAGAAAACAAGAGGTTAGATTTCGTAGGAACAAAAATGAAAACGGCGGAGAGGTAAAAAGTCAAATCCATCAGGAATTAAAATTGCTAACCCTCCAATACAAAACGGTTCGTTTCCCAATGAACCACCCTGTACGAACAAAACCAGTCAATACATTTCCTTGGGATCGTAGTACTCGCGATATCGCCAATAATCGCGACCATTTCTAGCAAACGAAGACTCAATAATAAAAAATAAAAAATAGGTACCACTTACCGTTCCAAGACGCCAGACTGTTCGCTCTCCCCAAATTGCCCTTTTCCGCATCGACGGGCGTCCGAATCCGCTGCAACGCCGGAGGCCGTGGAGGCGCCACCTTGGCCACCGGCTCCGGACAGGACAACCGGCGACCGCCACCCGCCCCCCCGGCTACCGTCCACGGATCCGCCGACGCCGTACTGCCGGAACGATCACTGTCCCGTGCCGGTTGAACGTTTTTGCTCACGACAGTCCGGTTGACGGTGATTTTCGTCCCGTTGGCCACCGCACGGCCGGCCCGACTAGGCGAGACGGTCCAGGCGGGCAGGGACATCTGCCGGTGCAGGCCGAGCGGTCCCAACGACTCCTCCTCGTCGGTCAGCTGCAGGTAGGTGGCCGGGCACAGACCCACCTGCCACTGGGCGTTACGCACCGTCCACCAGTCCGGCCCGGCGGCATCCAGCAAGGTCACCGTCTCGCCAGAATGCACGCCCACGTCGCCGGACTCCTGGGGATTGAAGTCGTACAGAGCCACTGCCGACCGGCCATCCGGCACGGTGGTGGCCGGGTGGCGTCCGGACGCCGGGGCCGGATTGGGATCCCATGCCGTCGCCGGATATGGTTCCGACACTGGTTCTGGATTGGGTTCCCATATTGTGGCCGGATTGCGGTCCGACACTGCTGGATGCGAATCCGACACTATTACTGGATGGCGATCCGACATTTCTGCCGGATGAGATTCCCAAATTGTGGCCGGATACCTGTCCGACACTATCGGATTAGGTTCCGGCACAGACGACACAGTTCCAGGGTAGCCACCGGTCGCCGAGCCAACCGGTAGATCCTCCAGCACCTCCACGTAGCACGCCGGAAACAGTCCCGTCCTCCCATCTAGCTCCCCCTCCAGCCACTGATCGTCTACCCGTCTCCTCAGAAGAACCGTGCGTCCGGCGGCAAAGCTCAGTTCGTTGGTGAATTCGCCGACGAAGGGGTAAGTGGTGCGGGCGTGCGGCGAGGACGTCACGGTCGGTTTGGTGGCGACGTGTTGGTCGTTGAGGTTGCGGCTATCAAGGTTGTTGTTGTTGAAGCACAGGCTGCCGGTGGTGGAGGTTGGAGGTTGCCGATCGGTGATGAGCGGAGGGGCGGTGCGGGGTGGCTGTGTCTGAGTGGTGGTGGGCGTGGCGTCAAAGGATAGCAGGTCGGGGGGCGGTCCGGTAGAGGTGGTGGTGGTGATTGGCGAGTCGGTCTCGGGTTCGGGGGTGACGAAACTGGAGGGGAAAATGCCGGTCCGTCCGTGACACGTGCCCCTACGGAAGAGAAAGAGAACCAATTGAAACACACGATTATACAAGTATTGAATAAGAAATACAACCCCCAAGTGGCTGCTTGCGGGTTGAAATTGTAAACCAGCTACATGCACACGAATGAGAACATGTGTTCAATAACAGTTTCGCACGAAATAGGACGTTAAAAAAATGCACTAAAAATGAACTAATCAGCGGTGGCTGTGAAAAAATACCGTCAACTTTTCGCAATGATCGAAAAATGCAACAACTGAAAAGGGGTTAGGAACCGTTTTAGGTAGCCCATCTTTTTGTTACACGAGAAAATGTATACCGGAATTCTTTTTTCCATTGAAAAATCTATTTTAAAAATTTAGATTTAAAATCATTGAAATTTTTATTTTAAAAAATGTGTTAGCACCGAGCGGTCCAAACTCCCTTCCATTGCTACTTTTCCCAGATTTGAAATTGTCCCGCGCAATCCCTTAACTCTGGCTGCTTGGTAAGTGTGACTAGAGCCACTATCTGCTTAATCGGACATGTAAAACGGATACCGCGTCTGAGGGGGGCGAAGGAGTGGGAGGGAGGCGCGACCAGTTCACGGTCGAGCACACACGCCGTCAGTCGCGCATCGCGGCTTCACTCTCGTGTGCATTCCAACATCATGAGCTCGCCCAACCGTATCCAAACTTGCCGAATTAGACAGCAAAACCAGGGGAGGAAGCACTTTGATTGCAAATTGTGTTTTTTCACCTCGCCGGCAAAAAAATAAACGAGCGAACACTGCGCTGGGAAGCAACGTTCTGTTTCAGAGAATTAACGGGTGAAGCGTTTTATCGCCAGGTGGCACACCATTTTCAGATGTCCGGCAAATTTCCAATTCACCGCTAAGAGCGCCAGGGAACGCTGAACAGGCGACCGTGCAAATAAAATAAACCCGGTGCCTATGGACCGGACTGGAAAACTATCGACTGAACATGGACCGGATCCATTAAAATAAAGTGTACGTGTTAATACACACATAAAAGACTAAAACAACAACACAAAAAAACAATATAGAAAAAAACACCTATGCAATATCGCATAAATGTTTTTAAAGAACTAGAAATTGTGCAACGAAATAAATTAATATTTAATCAGGGTCCAAAAGGCATACACAATTCAAATGAATTGGGTTGACCCACGTCCCAGATATGAGCATGTACTTATCTAACATTTGATGTTTATTTTTTGCATTTCCCATTTTTTTATTTATTTTATTCACCAAAGAAAAAAGCATCACAGCCTAAAGCTTGCGTATTTGTTTCCTCTGTACCCGACAGATTAAAATGTCTAACCATCGGACTTTATAGCACTGATTTTATTTACATGTACATTCAATCTTTTTTTTTTCTCAATTAAAATGATTTGTCATATATTGGGAGCAAATTCCAAAAACAGAGTGGGTTTTTTCGTTCGACCCACTCGCGGACTCACCTGTACCAATCGTCGTCGATAATCTCAGTGACGGTTACAATCTCGTCTTTGCACAGATCCATTTCCTCCTCCAGCTGCGCCTTCAGGTCCATCGTTACCCGGGCACGAAACGAAACTTTTCCCCTCTCGTTGTGCTTCACCTGAAAACACGAGACAGTCAGTAATTGTCAATCGCCTATTGTACGGAATCTACAATTAAATTGTAAACAATAAAGTAAAATTCTTGATTGTGAGCGTGAGATCCGGTAGGTACGGGGAACGCATGAAATGATACTGCGGGATACTGTCAATTAACACTCAAATGAAAACACTTGCCATTCGCCATAGTCCACGGGAAATTGAAGAGAACTGAAGACGATCACGAACCATTCGTGAGAAGTTATCTGGCAGTATCAGTTTATTCGCTCCCTCTACCAGTCAGATCTCACGTTATCAACAAACGATTTTCTTCATCGTTAATCTAAAATCCGACTCTGCTGTGCATTTCAACTTCATTGAATTAAATCGAACTTTGAAAGACTGGGCATATTGAAAATCGGTGGTCCATTTAAAAACCCCCCTTAAAAAAAAACAAAAAAAAAACATGTTGGCCATCTTTAAATCGTGCATTGAAAGACAGCGCCTATTTAAAATCAGGAGTCCATAAAAAATAATTCAAACCTATTTTTTATTTAGTAAATGGTACAAAAAGAATTTTTTTTTTAATTTCCGGCTATCATTTGTTTTATTTTTTTAAGAACTTGTGAACGTCAACGTTTAATTGGTGAAATACAGATTCCAGAACAAAAACAATCAATGAAAATCGAATAGAGAAGAGATACACGTAAAAATAATTCTTCATTCGTTTTCCGTAAATTATAAACTGTTGCAGTCATGAAAATTAATTTCTATATTATTTATTTCGCTAACAGATCGATCACCACAGATAACCACAATAAATAATGAAATTAAAATTGCCTGATAGACCACCAAAATATACGAAAGACGCCATCTTGGTTTCGTAATTCGAATCTCGTAAGGTGGCACCACCATCCAGGAATAATAATGACCAAAACAGGTGCCAACCTACGCGTCGTTAAAACATGTCCCCGAATTGGTGTCAATCATCGAAATTCGTCCACATTCGTGCCAAGTATCGTTACGGGTGACCGGTGAAAATGTAGGAAACAAAAAACTAGTTACCTTCAACGCGTCCATGTCCACCTTCCACACTAGACTCAACGGAAAAATGCCGACGCGATCTTCCAGCCGACCCTGCCACCAGTTGGCGTCGATCTCGTGCAGGCCGACGATCACAGCGCCTGGTGGGCGAAACAGCAGTTGTTGAGAGAATGTCGAAATCGTTTGCGTATACAGGATGATTTTAGGGAAAATCCGCACGGATCTTAATTTATTTTTTAATTAACAATCGCTGGTATTAATAATAGTCCAGGAAATTCTGTAATCCTCTAAACGTTTGAACATTTATCATATTCAATTATTAATTTAAACAAAAAAAAATATTTAGTCATCAAATCTGAATTTCTATTTGAAACCTTTGATAATAATTTCCCATGGCTTCCCATAGAAATTTTGCAAGCCCGGCCCATAAACATTAAAGTGGAAAATAAAAAAGTTAAAATAAATAAATAAATATAAACAGTAATAATTATAGTTGAACGAAATTCAAGAATTAAGAAAAATCAATTTGCTCAAAAAAATGGCCCAACTTTCCCTACAGGCAAGTTCTACAAAAAATGAATTGATGGATACAGCACGCGTAGCATGACAACTTTTTTTTCCCAAGTACCCAAATACATTAATTATTTGTAAAAACATTACTTTAATTACAAATAAATAAAAAAGGTTTAAAAGAAAAACAAAAAATTTAAATTCAGCGAAATTCACAAATTAAAAAATTCCCCTGGCTTTCCCCCTGAATCTGGGACGATTTCCCCCGACATTCTCTGACCAAAATCGATTTCCATAACTCTCCCGGTAAGCATGAACTCCGTCAAACTTTTTATTTCATGGCATCTGGTCACCCTGGGCAATCACCTTTTCCGAAAGCCAAATCCTGCGCCTCCTCGGCTTTGAACACGGCCCTGGCCACGAACAGCTGCTGACCAGCCTGAAACGACGGCAGCGGCACCTCCATGACGTGACCGGTGGGAAAGTTGCCGTAGACGTCGTCGCGGCGGCCGTGGCTCCAGTGCCGGTCCACCGCCCGAATCAACTGCACGATGTCGCCGACGTGCAGCGGCATCTCCCCCGGCATGGTGCTGTCGAAGTTAAACACAGCACGGGCTATTATTCCCTGCTCCATCTCTTGGGTTGGTGACGGACCCTTAAGCGGATGCTACGCGGTCACCGGTTTGCCCAGAACTGCGGCACTAAAAATGTAACAAGTAGATTAGATGTCAAAAAACTTTGTTTTTAGGATACGACCTTTTCTTTTTTTACGACATGAGTATAAATTTTCTTTTTGAGATGCCGATACAAAAGTTGCCAAAATTTATTTAGTACACACTGGATTCAATCCCAGGACATCGGAATTAATTAACTGTTACAATAACCATTTCACCACAGAAGTTTAACGAATTTTTTGAACGTCAAAATTCGTTATATTAAAATGTTCCATGAAAGTTGAAACAAAAAGACAGAGAATCAAAGTTTATGTCAAGTTTAAGTTTAATAAGATGTTGTAAAAATGAAATGTTTCAGAGATTTGTGGCAAACGGTGGCATTGGTGGACAATTATTAAAAATATATTTTTAGGTATGTAGGGGAATAAAAATTGGAAAATGTAGGTTTAGTAAAAATATTGGAACTTTATTATTGTTGAAAATTGAACTGAAACGACCAGATAACTGCCACAGAAATCCTTAAAAATGAAATTTACAAAGGTAAGTGTTTTTTTTTACATAAATCGAATGGTCAATTTTAATTATTATAATTCAGAATATTAGTGGATTTGTTTAATTGCTTTAAATTATCATCAGCCTTCGTGAAACAAGACATAGTGACACTGGTGATACCCAAGAGCTTATAAAGTGTGAACGGTAATTAAAATTATTGTGTTTTGATTGGTTCGATTAGCTTTTGGCTTATGTGAAAGCATTCAAGATAAGTTACTAAATATTGAGCCAAGCTACAAGGCAAGATGCTTATAAAGTGCATGATATCCTTGAATAAGGTTAACAAACAAGTGTGCCTGATTTTGGTTGCATTTTTAATTCAGGGCGCAAAGTCAATCTAAATGATCAGGATCAATCGAAACACTGTTGAATCTTCAAAACTAGTTTATGCACAATGCGAGATAATCCATGTAGCTGATAACACGTCTTTTTGGCGCCGCTACCAACCCACACAACTACAGAGAACTACTGAATTTTCGACGAACGTCTTACAACATATACGGACAAGGAAAAAAAATCAGTTCAAAGAAACGCAAAAGGAAACGTAGGGATTATTTCGTCGAAATCGTGCACCACGTTCCGAAACAAATCGATAAAAAAGTAACGTCCTTGTGAACTATATCCTCTTTCGAAATAAATAGCGCATACTCGGATATAGAGGCATAACAGACACTTCACCAAATCTGGGTCATATTGCGCAGTGACCGATCAAAGACTTGGAAGATTGGCATTCAAATAAAAAGAGGATGGAGTCTTTAAAAAAAATAAATATCTAGCGCATGCGTATGTGCTGTACCGTAGAAATTGACAGCGCCCCAAGGGGGAAATGAGGCCATTTGCTTGCACACATAAAAATTAGTCGACCTCGTCATTTATTGATAATTGCTCCCGTCTTCTAAAAAAATTATAACAATGATGTGCCACCCGAAATAAAGTAACGTTGATCTTCCGGGAGGATTGATGTCAGAGCATTTTCAAACGATATAAATGAACCAACGGTATTGTGCAACATGTGCTCGAAATTAACCATTTTGCAAACCTATCAAACGAGCAATTGAAAGGTATATGGTCTTTTGTCAGTCAAGTCAGTTCAGTGACGTCAAATATGGCTATCCTACTTCTCAACTTTGGGGACTCAAATGGTTCTTTATAATTTTTAAAGAGTCTGTTTCAGTGTCAGTCAGATCAACTGATTGTCAACAAACGTAAAAGCATGTTGCTAACGTAGTCTACGCGTTTTTTTTTTACCGTTAATGTAATTTAATGTAACCATCGCCACCTAAGCGCAAGTTGATCTGGTTTTGACTGGTGACAGACCCATGAAAGATCATGTGTTTATTTCCAACTGCCATCGATGCTCAAACAATCCATTTGGATCTAAAAATCTCATTCAAATATTCCACAAATGATAGCGTAAACAATGTATCCCTTTCTTGACGAAGAACGGCATTAAGCCTAGGCCCAAATCAGCGCTCAACATCAGTCAGGGCGCAATGGCAAAATAATAAACATTTTTACTCACTTTCACCGTGCTGAATCTTTTCTGAAGCCATTCCTGGCGTCGCGAAAACATTATTTCACTCGATTTGTCAGTTTTGTTGAAAATAAACAAAAACTTGCAGGCGCCAACGTCAATGCGGACGTACTGCTCATGGCGGGAGCTCACTTCAATGAGATAGACAGTTAGAACGGAAACTGACACCATCCACTACGTTTCATTTCGAAATGTCAGCTTTGGTAAAATATCCATTTTTATTTCTTGAAATGATTTTTTCGAATACCAAAGCAGTAGATAAGCAATCAAAAAGTATATTCAGTTCACTTTATAGTTCATCAAGCTGCATCGATTCGCAGCCACAATAATGTTAACATCGTTCAAAATCTAATTCTTCAAAATCTTTGATGCTCACAGATGTACCTCGGTTCACATTGAAACATTTGGTTTGGACTGAGGCAGGCAACGTCTTGCTAAGAATGCATTCGTCAATAAAGGCGCATTAACCAAATAAATAAAATGGATCAAATGGTAGACGCACGAGACGAGAATGCGGATCACAGTTGCTTTGTGTGAGCGCAGTAACGGAGATTCCATTGACTCGACAAGAGGAGGTACGCGAGGTACAAATGCAATAACATTTTTGGACTTTCTACATATTTAAACAGGAAAAGGTCAAAAGGGGTGGACTGTTCTGACAAAACTGTATGCTGCGTTACTATTTCTGTTGATCTTACCACAAATAAACGAACCAAATTTTTCGCAAAAAATCTATTTTAAAATTGCATTTGAACGTGTAAATCAAATCAAATTGTGAATGGATGCGTCACAGTTGCTTTCATTTTCATTGATTTCCGCACTTACCCATAAATAGAATAGACTCGTTTCAGGATACCCGAGCTGCAGCTGTTGAGTTGTATAAACGTCGAAGCTCATCCAAAATGCTCGCGTCTGTCTTTTCAGTCGCACTCCTCTAGGGGGCCATGCCAACGTCAAGTCACCTATAAATGAAAATGTTTTGGCGTCGCCACCTCGATCGGCATTGAAAATCACCCGTAACCTCGACCATCCGCCATCTTTGTTGTCTTGTCTATTTTGTCGACGTCCTTGTGCGTGTGGGAAACCTCTACTGGCCGAAATACGAGATAACTGATGGACTATTTTTGTTCTGGTGCTGCATAATTAGAAAATGGACAGAGCCAGCAAAGTATTTAGAAGGTAATTCGCCTGTTTTTCTCTTTATTGGGGCAGCACACATATTGGTAATATAGGTGGCAACCTCCCTTTGGGCGGGCCGCATTTCAGGCACAATGCAAGACGAAGATCTGCATGATGCTGCCTGGCAACAAGACAAAGTTAATCGCCAAATTATGTTCAGTATTTTTAGCGTTGCAGATGGGGTTTATAATAGCACGGCCCGCTCATTGTGATGGCAACAGTTCGTTTTTTTATGCACGTCAACTCATTGTTAACTGTACTAGATGGTTACATGTACAGATATACTCAGCTACGCCTATACATGTACCTGCAATGGACATGTCACTTGGACGTTTACGTTCAAATTAATTTGTAGGCCCCGGCTAGTGTTTTCTTTGTTGACGTTTATTGCGTGTTGTATACAAGGGCACTATTTGATTAGATAATCGTAATCTGTAGATCTACGTATCTGTTGTGTGGTGGTTTACTCTGGTGTTTTGTTTTTTCATCATTTAGGAGTGGGGTCAGATTAAAAGCCCTGAGCGGTGGCCACGGCGACCTTAGTATGGTCATTTCGGAGCTCAAAGACGTCCGTCAGGCGGCCAAGATGTTTATGCAAGCACAAAATACTGGTGAGGCATTGTCAAATGGGTTCTTTTTCATTTTTCAACTGTTAAGGGGGGGGAGGTGTCTACCAACGAATCCGACTTATGGAGTCCCCATGTAGGGGTGACCTAATCATTTTCCCATAGCCCAGACTTTATACCTAGGCAGAGATCTTTAACATTGAAGCAGTATTGTTTCGTATAGACACTCTTATAGGCTACACTGGCGCAGAAAGTCTAGTAAATTGTAGATGAAAGTATTTGACACTTTATGACACCCACCTGTTTTTTTTTTTTTTACCCTCATGTCTCTCATGGAGATGTGCGAGGGGCAGGGAAAAATGGACTTAAATTTTGCAATTGAATGTCAACGTATTTAATTAAAGTTTTCGGTATACCACCATCATAAAAGAACGTCCACCACGCGTGATATTTAATCCAATCACAAGGTCGTGCAGTGAAGTTATTTATAAGGAAAATAGCCAGCAGCCCATTAGGTGTCAAATGCCTTCACCTGCAGGATCTTTAACCTGCACCTGACAACGTACCGGCACGGGCTTGACCTCCATTTCGTCGGAAAACAGACGTATTTGTCTTGCCCGAGAAATTCCTGAGTCAGGAATTGAACCCGCGTCATGGGCATAGTTCGACGTGCTAACCACTACGCCACACGGCAAATTTGACGTCAAAGTACCTTGGTAGAAGCCTCACCAAATTGTGTCGTGCTGGGTTGATGGGGCAATGACCTACATGCCGAATGGAGTTGTATTTGTTGCTCGGTTAAAATCGCACATGTGTGGGGCGTGTGACGTTGGTTATTCTCGCTCGGGCGATGACAGGTCGGGTCCCAAAGTGGTCTTCGACCCGATTTTTATCAGCTCGTTGAAACGCATGGGGAAATCAACAGACGGTCGTATGCTACCGTAAATATAATGTTGATGGAGGTGATGACTAATCGAAGAGCGTTTTGAAATATCTTGCCATGTTTAATAACGTCTAGTCACACAAACGGAAGTACTTGTTTACACTCATGTCACTGCAAAATATCCTATAGTTCCTATCACTTAAGTTGAAGTGCGGTCGTCGTAGCTCAGTAGTACTGCATCCGCCATGTGTGCGGCGATCCCAGGCTCAATAGAGACTTGTGGATTTTTCTTCAAGTGCTGTAACGTGTCGGAAATTGCACGCTGGCGGCGCCTAACGGCTAGCGAGCTGGGTCAATGCCGTCTACATACGGCATTGGCTGGGTTGACGCTTTTTTGCGAAATCATCAGCCAGTTACGGTGCCAGACGGCAAAAATCAATTAAAAAACAACCAGTTCCGTTCGCAAAACAATACAAAAACTAAAATAAACATAAAATTAACTTTTTAATTATAAAACGTGTTAGCAATGGATTAAGTTATCGAAAGAGATTGAAAAATATTAAACTCACTACAGTAAGAAAAACAGCCGCGTTCGCAGCACTAAATCGGTAATCCCACACACGCAAACGATACAAAAACGATCCCGAGGCACTGGAGAATATGGAAAGGCATTCCACAGAATTCTCTTTCGAGGGGATTTGAGGGGTACAGAATATCTCGAGTGATGACGAATTGAGGATTGTCAAAAATAAATTTAGCATGGGTGTTTTTTTTTAACAATTCGAAATTGCGCTGTGATACCGTGTCTATTTATGCCAATAAATATTTTACTGCTTTTCAATGAGCATATTGATCTTTAGAGAATATTAGATGGGTACACAATTTCCTGTAGGGAAATGATCATTGATTGTAAAAGAAAAATTGTCGTTGAAGTATGTTTGAACCACATTTTTTTTCTCAATTTTCACCATCAAAATTGTCTTTTCTATTCCAGTGTCTCAAGATATGCTAAAGTGGTCCCTGAATGACGAGAACAGGGCCGTACAGGTATGAACACGAATACCACAACCTTTGTCTCTTTGTCGAGCTGAACCGTTTTGACCGCGATTCTTCGAAATCTAAATTTTTCTTGGCCGTAGTACTACTGTATTTGGTTTTTTAAATTAAAAAATGATCGATTAATTTTTTATGTGGAGTAACTAACAATGGGATACTCCAAAATATAGTCCTATTCCAACGTGTTTCCCTAATTTAAATGACAAGCGTTATAACCAATACTGGATTCTCAAGTGGACCTGAAATTTAATTTAATCTCGAATGTGTTTCTAGGACTGCGTTAGCCAGTTGGCCGAATTGAGCAGCCTTTGGGCCGAAGTACAAAGAGAATTCACGGGTAGGTAACGCGCAACGTGTGTTATGGTGTTAGGAAATTTTTGGGTTCAACCACCAAATCAAATCAAAATAACAAGACTTCGAATAAGGTGATGGATTTTAGCGTTGCGCCAATGGGGCAAGATGACATACATTACAAAATAGTGCCTCTTTTTCTCAGAACACCTGAAAGACTACAAGTACCAATTTGATATGATTTTGGAGGGAGAACGCCACGTTGATCAGTCCAGGAATCATTTGGTAAGACCTTTGTATATTCTGCGCCCCCGAGACTGCAACGAACATGCTCAATGCCGGCGTTCAAAGGCGTTTATTCCCTACAAAATTATATTTTCTTCGATTAATTATTTATTTTATCTTTCGTAGACTGCCTGCGAGCAACGCGAGCTTCGAATCAAGAAGGAACTGAAGAAAGCTGCCAAGGTAAACCAGACTTTGAAGCTTGCCGCAATCACTTTCAATTCCCGGGTCCCGGGTTCGATTCCCGGCGCAGGCTTTCGTTTTTTGTTAGCCTGGGGTACTGGCGTCACCCCTGAGCTTCCATTAGGGAGTCCAGAGCTTAGGGGTGGATCCTGCAGCCTGGCTATTCTAGCTGCTATTCCTCCTCCCTTCCCCTCGCATATCTCCATAGAGACACGGGGGTGCAGTAATCCTATAGTGCACTAGGCACTACGGTGATTTAAAAAAAAAAAAAAATAAGTTATAACTCAAATCTTTTTCGAAATTGCAAGTAATTTTTGCTCTTTGTAAAACAAAAATGTCTCATTAAATCCTCATTAATACGAGAAATGAAATTTTGTTTGGTGGCGGCAGCAAAAGGTGACTCAGGAAGAGATCAAGCAGCTCGAAGTGAAATTGGCCCACGCCGAGCGGGCCAAGGATCTGGCTCAGTTGGAAGGTGAGGTGGCGCTGGCGTCGTTTGGAAATTCGAGGTTCGCAGCTACGTGCATTTTTTCAGCACTTGGTTATTTTTTGTTTTTCGTTCCTCAGTGGTGGATCGCGTACGCGAGAACGAGGCCCTGAAGATGATTCGCTTCAAGGATGGCCTACTGAAAATCTCAGAGGCCTACTTGGAGCTGGCCAACAAGTGCGCCATCATTTTCGGAACACAGAGGGTGAGTAAATGCGGATCGCAAATGAGAGGTGGAGAAACCTATTTGGTGGTGCGACGGTGTCCCGAGGTCGATTCCCGGTTCCGGCGTTATCGCTTATTCTATTCCGGGGTAGCTCGGCGGCAACAGGCGGATGCTCTACCACTGAGCTACGCACAGCGGGGTTACCTTAAGGTACGTTTACACTGTAATTTAACTCTGCTGATGGACCTTCAACATTGCTGGCCAACACCGGATATGCTGATGGGTTTGGTTCATTAGTTTTTTAAATCTGTGCTTTAGTGATCAGCAGAAATAGCAGAGATCCTGTTCTCGCTCAATTCTGGCAAACTCGAGTCAGCAGAGTTAAATTACAATGTGAATCCACCTTAACCTTGCATTTCGTGATTTTCTGTAGTGTTTTTTTTAATTCTTGTTTCGGTATCGGTCGTAAAATCATATAATTCTCATTTCAGGACATTTGCTGTCAATTGCCCGACGTCCACGGACAAGATTTACACGAGATGAAATATACGGGTGAGCAAATCAATTTGAAACTGCAACAGTCTTCACTTCCCCATCCCCTTCCCTCCTTTTCATGTTTCTTTACTGGATCTAACTCGTCAGGGAACATGGTTCTGGGACAATTGTCTTGACAGCATTTAATGGATTCAACTATTTAATACCAAATGGTGTGTTGTTTCGATTCTCAGGTTCTGGAGTAACCAAGCTGGCCGTGATGAAGGCGAAGGACAGGGTGCGCGAATACCGGAGACGGTCCCATCACCTCATACCCGAACAACCAATGACAGGTAACCGGTCAGACATTTGTTATACTTCCCCATAAAAAAGTTCCTAAGAAAAGGAACCAATTCCTAGGAACGGAACTTTTCCGATCCGTTCCTACCCAACACTGCAGTCAAGATTTTCTTGGTGCAAGCCATATCTAATCTCCCTGTCCGCCACTCTTTCAGACGACCCCCCGCCGCCCTACACCTACCTGGAGGACGACCCGACCAGCGGCGCCCTCTACAACTTCAACAACCACCTGAACGCCACCAACGTGGTCATCCCGACCACCACCACTACCGCCCCGTTCGGCCACGGCGGCGCCAGTCGGCTCCACGCGGTCGACGACGACGAGGAGGAAGGAGAGGCCGGCCTCTTCGACTGTCAGCGGACTCAACCGCAAGCCGCTCACCCGTACCTGAATGTGACGCCCTCCCGCCAGAGGGTGCTGGCCGATCACCCCCTGCCGCTGCCGCCCCGTCGACCGTCCCCCGGCGCCATTCAGGATCACGTGCGGTGGGACAGCTATGAGGATGACCTATCGGGGGCCATGGGGGGCACACGTATAGAGTAAATGGTGTTTGGATGGAGAATGTCGGTTGTGGAGACGCGGTTTTTGAGGAGAGCGATCAGGGCTGAACGGCAGGCGACATCGGCGCTGTGTAGGAGGGATTGATTAGAAAGTGATGGTAATGCCTAAATAATTTATTAGAATATAGCGCCACAAGTCGTTTTAGGATTTCAGTACGTGCTGCAACTTTTTTACCATCCTGTGAGTGAAATCAATTAATTAGATTAATGCACGTATGCACCGACAAAATATAAATAGGTAGCTCGATGAAGCGTTTACGTGACCGCAATTATGCTTCAGCGACGCAACATGTTATAACGTTGCGCGTTGCTAAAGTAAAATTGCGGTCACGTGAGCGCTTCTTAACGACATCTTTGTAATTTGTTAGTTATCTTTTGTTGGTACATACGCCGTCATACGGGCATCAGCCTTTCTTGTTTTATGGTTAAAAAAAACTGAGGCTATAAAATTTAATTCGTTGTCAAATCTACACAGCACGCAGTTGTTGCATTTGTCTGTTCTTTGTTTAAGTAGGATTCAATAACAATGATTTTTAATAAACAGAAAAAAAATGTATTTTTTTATTGCGTCAGTCAATTAAAAATTGAACAACTGCGTGCTGCATAAGTTGCGATGAATGAATTATTTTTAAAAGGCTGTTTTTTTTAGCATAAAAAACGAACCGCTCAACCAAATATCTTTATTTTTTTCACACGATAGCTTAAATGGTAAAATGACTCGTGGTGCCATACGTCCGATAACTACTAAGGCGTTATCGCTACTTCTCAATTAGTCCCGAAGAAGTGTATGTCAAAATTGATTTTAGCGCTTATGTCGGTCGGTTCAGCGCTGGTCACTCCACAACGTAAGAGTCTCGGCTATTTTCTTTTCTCTCCCGCCTCGACAGTTTTTGGATGATCAATTCCCTCTCCCTTATTATCTAGTTTATTATTATTTTTTTCTTCAATCTGACCGTTTACTGTTTGTCTTTTGAAAATCAACTGTATTTTTGGGGGAGGGTGCCACGCACATAAAAGATATTTCGTTCTCGTTCGGCGAGAGCATTAAAAAATAATCATGGTTCGAACAAAATTTTAACGGAAGCTCATTTTTCTCATCCCCCACTCATGTCATCGGATTGGGGTGTACTTTCTGGGTTGAGAGTAGGGTTAATATACGTTCAAAGAAAGCTTTATAGTTGACATTAAAAATGCAAAAAAAAACCACTTTAGTTTGTTATTTTTTTAGCAATAATTTTCCACATCAGCTTGGAGTTTCACTAAATAACAAATACAGGTAAACTTTAATTTTTTTAATGCCCGATATATAGGCAATTATATTTATCAGTCTAGTTACAGTTACTCCTGTAACTGATGAATATAATTGCCTTTCTATCGGGGATTTAAAATTAAATTTTTTTATATTTTTTTTATTAGACATTCATCTACGTGCTCCCGTACTTTTAATTTCAATTGGTTTTTGAGTTTTAAAAGTAAAAGCCAATTTCACCATAGATTTCTAAAACACAATAACCAAGCTCACTGTACAAGTTATATATATAGCTGTGCGTTAAATCTCGAAATTTCTTGATACGAATTAATATCTGTTTTCGTTTCGTGACGTCATTGTCCCCGCTCAGGTCCAGAATGTACACCCTGGGTTATTATGTTAATTAGGGGAAAATAATTATCTTGACTATCAGTTCTCAGGATGTGTCCATATGTAGTTGAGTATTGTGGAAAATCTCTCTAGGTCTCGTCCGACCATAGTTCCTCCCCCCACCATAGTTATGTATCGGTCTAGAACCTGTTCTTTCAAAAAGAAATGTACCCCTCCACCATCACCACCCTACATTGCACTAAATCTTATCGGAATCCACGGAACTCTGATGCCCTTTATTTTGATAGTTATTTTTGTGTTGTTGATGGACCGTACAATCTGAACTGGCCTGAGGTTTAGTGATTAAAAATAAATGTCACAGAATAAACCACTACAGGTGTTGCTAAACGGCGTCGTAATGGACGTTAAAACACTGAAAATTATTTTTAGGATTGTAGGTATTGTCTTTGCTTTTCGCATAAGGAACCTGAATATTAAAATATTAAGTTTTGGAAGTCAGCGCCAATTTTTCCCGTTAAGTTTTTAATAATCGTTATTTTAATGTCGATTATGCAACTTTGTGTTACGGTTTTCAGTTAATTGTTATTTTTCATTGCGACGTCACATTTAGTCATTAACTCAACGCCTGTCCAGAATGCGCTCCCATAATTCTCCTCGCTCGATTGAAATCATGTAATCTAACGATAATTTAAGCATTTTTTGACGTCTCGTTTTCATTTTTTTTTTCGGTTGATGGGGAGCCCCTAAATTATCATTATCTCACTATGAAGTCATAAAATGTATGTAGCCTATTATTTAATCGTGGGTTTGTTTTTGGAAATATATAAAAAAAAATTCGTGCTAGTCTAACGCCAGGTTCTTTAGTCGGTTTGGGGTTGCGCATGAGCATTTAACGTGTATGTAGTGTTTTATTTTGTGTTTTCTCTCAGTCTTCAATGCTGCTGCCATTTCTTTAATCATTGCCACGCCTATCGTTTTCTGTGTAACATCGACAAAGATTTACATAAACCATACGTGATGGAAGGGGTAAAACGATAGAGTACAATAATTACGCAGTTACGTCATAACGAAGCAACTGTTTGCCCTTCGGACGTCCGCACACCATGCGTGTGGCTTGCGAGCTCGTTCATTCAAATTTTGCTCTTCACCAAACAAATTTGGAGTTTGCGAAAAAGAAACCCAAAAACATCGGCAATTCGTTGTCTGAAATTTCGGTGTTTTTAGTTAGTTTTATTTTTCGGCTGGACTATTATTCAATTTGGTAGTATGGCATACGAAGTAACAATTTAAGCAAACTGGTAAATATTAATAATTTTTTTTAAATAGTTTTGACTTGTAAAATTTAGAACCAGAACTTAGTCGGCCCCCGTGGCTCAGTGGATATGGTAACAGTCAACTAAGCGGGTGGTCCGGGGTTCGATTCCCGGCGCAGGCTTTCGTTTATTCGATTCTGTGGTACTGGAATGTGCCCCTCACACATTGCCACAGC